>JBAIZL010000002.1:80943390-81105748 GCA_036971475.1 Prosapia bicincta | reverse complement strand
GTATTGTATATAATGCCAAACGTTTGTCGGGTAAAATATATCACAAATTAACTTTATACTGAACACTATGTAATTACATATGAAAATTAAATGTTACTACAATCTCTTAACTAACAATGTAAACGAAAACGACATTTTTAAGTTTTAAGTTTATTGGCTGGAGATAGTTTCAGTCATGTTTGCGATCCAACAACTTATTAAAGAAAATTTACTACTTATTTCAACAGGAAAGAGCATTGTGCCACTTTTATTATACACTTTCTGTAGTTTTTTACAAATGAATACTTTTTAGTTTCACATTTTGAGTGCCGGTGCATCTAAAGAAACCTTGGCCGCTTGATCTGTGCTTGCTTGTCGCAACCTGCAACTCTGCCCGAGTCATGTCGGGCATTGTATAAAATACCCAGGTAAAGTATGAGATACAATTTGTTGAATACTTTGCCTGTCAATTTTGAGCGACTGACTCAATACATTGCCATGAAGTGACTGACTCAATACATTGCCTGTAACATATACATTAGGTAGGATAGCTTGCCTTAGCAACTGGGCGGGTCCACGGGTGGCGGATAGTGGAACGGCCCAAAGATATGTAGGTTACTTGTGAATAAGGATTCCGGAAGGTTTCTGAATAAGCAGGCCCGGACCAAGGGAATGGTTCAAAGGTGAGGAATTATCCCTCCTCGTCAGTCAACCAGTTGGGTGTGGTAGAAATAACTGCTCTGACTGGGGACTGGGGTAGTTGGGAATTAAGTCCTCACAATGCTACTCTCACCTCCCAGGTGAGCCAAGGGCAATGCGGCTATGAAGTATGGGCGGGAAACTACCCTAACGACACAGTTGTAACAAAAGAGAGTAAAGCAGGCTGTTCGCTCAATGAGCAACAGTTAATAATGTCCTGAACTTACCTATGGAGCTCTGGTGTGGTGGACAAAGGCCAACCAGGCACAGGCAAGAGCTCAACTGAGCTCTATCCAGAGATTGGCCTGTCTGTGCACACTGGGAGCAATGTCAACTACACCAGGTGCAGCAATGGACGTAATGCTTAACCTCCCTCCTCTTGAGCTTGTCCTTAAAGGAGAGGCGAGGCTGGCGGCATGGAGATTGCATAATTTGAACAACTGGGCTAATCTCCCAGATGTTTCGTGACATATGAGTATCGAGTGCGTGGTCAAAGAACCTGTCTTGGAGTTGGGCAGTGACCACCCTACTCGGACGTTTGCACCTGACCAGGCCCACCAAACTATGATGGAATGGTCAGGGTCAGTAAAATCAGGAGCTCAGATCTGGTACACAGATGGCTCCAAGAAGGACCTCACACTGGAGCAGGGGTGTATTGTAAAAACCCAAGGGTAGAACTGGTTTTTTCCTTGGGGAGGCATACCTCTGTCGTTCAGGCCGAAATATATGCTATAAATGCATGTCTGGGAGAGATAGCGAGAAGGGGAATACACAGGACCCGGACTGCAATTTTCTCTGACAGTCAGGCAGCAATTAAGGCACTAAACGGACATGTGGTCACCACGACCATAGTCAGGGAGTGCCTAAATAACCTAGAAGCCATGGCAAGGCACAATCAAATCAAGATAGGTTGGGTGCCAGGGCATAGGGGAATATTTGGAAATGAAGCCGCAGATGCACTGGCCAGAAAGGGGTCTTCAACTCCCCTAATTGGACCGGAGCCGGCGGTAGGTATTTCCAAATCCATGGTCAAGATTGCAGTGCGAAGATGGATGGCTGAAAGACACTGTGAGCACTGGGTCAGGGCTGAAGGAATGAGACACAGTAAGCTAACCCTTAGGAAACCTTCTTTGGGGCTGCAGGAGAATCTCAACTATCTGTCTGAGCAGGAATTGAGGATAGCCACAGGTCTACTCACGGGGCACTGTGGACTAAGGAAACATCTGCATAATACGGGTATCTTCAAAGATGAACCAGTGTGCAGATTATGCGGGCAAGAACTGGAGACTGCCACACACATTATTTACAGATGTGAAGTACTTGCTGAGAGGCGCTTCAACCTCTTTGGTGATGGAACGGCTCTGGTGGATGCTGAAGGTAAAACACTAGTCAAGAAACTCCTAAACCTGGTAATAGGGAAGGGGCTATTTGCCTAGATCAGGGAGGTAAGTACAATATACCTTAAGGTAGCAGTGCTTCGGGCAGTTTAAACCCGCTCCCAAGTTTATAAAAAAAAGCATATCACGTTAATCTACACATGCATATCACGTCAATCTACGCATTCATACAATGTTTATCAACGCATGCATACCAGGTTAATCATCGCATACACACTGTGTTTATCAACGCATTCATATCACGTTAATCTACGGTTGAAACTATCTACGGTTAATCTAACATTCAAAACTTCCAAATTGTCACCTAATCAAGTCTTTAAGTAAGACATGAAATTATCAATGGTGTGTAAACATGCCATCATTATAGTGGAAATTCATTTTTATCTTCAAGTGATTCATTTCTAGTAATGCGAAGTTGAATCAGTGCCAAAGTGTTTAAAGTGAAACAGCTAACAATCCGATTAGCCAGCTGATTAGGACGTTGATCATTAGTCAATAGGGTTCTTTGACCTCCTCATTAAATACTCTAATGCATTTTTAAACGGACCAAAGACATGCAAATGGTAGGGAGACAAATCTGAATTTGACAGAGGATGAAGCAATATCTCCCAACTATCGATTTTTAAAACGATGGGTGATCTATTTATCTCCGTGCAAGTTAATAAGTCTTAGTCAAATATCGATCAAACTGGGGCAAATTTCTTTTTAAATCATTCTAAAATTCTTGACGACAGCTACGTAAGTCTATCCTTAGCGATAACGTGATAGCAATCCGCTATTTAGTGATCACTTGATATCGGCTATTCAAAAGGTATACAAGCGGCTATAACGTTCACCTAGTCGATTCTACAACGGTTTGAGTTGATCAACTGTCACTGCGTGTTTATGTCTGGTTAAAGAATGTATTCACGTTTTCCTTTCACTTTCTGAACGCACAACAGATTCCTAACCTTACCCATAATGATTCTTATCATTATATTCTTCAGCAGAAAGTTCCTGATGGGCAACCCATGATTACATTAGTAGTCGTCAGTGAGATACCAGGCTTTATTGAATATAACAAATTAACAAATAATTTAGACAAATATGTTTAATCATTCCCTACTGGGGTCGACAAGAAAAATATTATTTCAGTTAGTTTTTACAATTACAATTAATATAAATTTGTATATACATATGACAGATTCACTATATTAAGTAGCAAAATGTAAGCGAGTTCCCTTGCAATTTTCTATTTTTCTCTAAATATAGAATTAGGGTCTGAACTTTTATTTTTGCTTGTTACTATTGTTTACGCTTGTCTTCCACATAAATACAAAATATGACACCTCAGGTTCCTTAAAGGCAGTCAATACGACCTATCATAGTAATGCTTTGCTTCTGAGTTACTTTTTGACAAATCAGCTGGTGTGCTTCAGCTCCATGTTTTATCGACTGAAAATAGTAAACCCAAGTTTCATCACAGTTTGATATCTGGCTCAGGAAAGGATATCTCACACTTTGTGCTGTGTTAACTCTTTGAGAGCCGATCTTGTACAAGTATTGCTGTAATCTAGCTTGTCATTGATAATGCTACGCACTGTATCAACACTTACTGCAACTGTTTGTGCTGCAAGTCCCACTCTTATTCACCTGATACAAACATGATGTTGAAAGTGAAACACTTGACACTCCGATTGGTCGATCAGGACGTTGATCACTGGGTTCACTGAGGTATTAGTCACTATACCTCTCGTTCTTTGACCTCCTCGTTGACTAGTGTATTGCATTTTTGAGTGGACCAAAGACATGAAAATCGTCGGTAGACAAATCTTGTTTGTACAGAGGATGAATCAGTATCTCCCAATAATCGATCTTTACACTCTATGGGCGATCTATTTATCTCCGTGCAAGTAAAAACGTATTAGTCAAATATCGATCAAACTGGGGCAAATTACTTTTTCTTCGTTCTAAAAGTCTTGAGGACAGCTGCGAAGGTTTACTCTTAGCTATAACTTGCTAGCAACCCGCTATTTAGTGATCACTTGATAGCGACTATTCGAAAGGTATATAATCGTCTGTAACGTTCAACTAGTCGATTTTACAACGATTTGATTTGATCGACTGTCACTGCGTGTTTATTTCTGATTCACGTTTTCATCTCATTTTTTGAGCGCACGACAGATTTCTCGCCTTACCTATAATGCTTCTTACCGTTCTCCTCTTCGGCAGAGAGTTCCTGGTGGACAAACCATGATTATGTCAGCAGTCGTCAGTGAAATACCCCACCTGGCTTTATTGAATTTAATTAATTAAAAAATAATATAGACAAAAACGTTTCCTAATGAGGCATTTTTTTAATTTTAATTACTTTGTATTTTGAAATTACAATTGATATAAATATGTTTATGCATGTGACAGAATTGCAATATTAAGTGGCATAATAGAAAGCGAATTTAATTGCGATCTTAAATTTTCCTGCCTATACAGTATATTTGTGTTGGACTGTTATTTTTGTTTGTTATATTTATTGACTTTCTTTTTTTCGTTACGCTTTTTATCCTTACAGTCTTCCCCAGAGAGTTTCTGGTGGACAACCTATGATTATGTCAGCAGTCGTTAGTGAGATACCCCACCAGGCTTTATTGAATTTAACAAATTAACAAATAATATAGACAAAACTGTTTAATCATTTCTTACTGAGGTCGACAAAGAAAAATATTATTTTAGTTACACTTTTTACAAATTACAATTAATATAAATATGTATATACATATGACAGAATCACAATATTATGTAGCAAAATGAAAGCGAGTTTCCTTGCAATTTTCTATTTTCCTCTCTATAAAGAAAACGTTTCTGGACTATTATTTTTGCTTTTTACTATTTATTCACTTTCTCATTTTTCATTTCTAATTTATGAACTGATGGCGGTTTATAACTTCTCATCCTATTTATAACCTTATCTTTTAATGCTTTAATATTGCAAGGAACCTTGTAATTTCATAAACACACTTGATTGATTTCTAGTTATGCGAAATTTGGCTCAGTGCCAAATTGCTGGATTTCAAACATGTATTTATTCAGTTTGAATCCCAAGGGACATCGTCTGTTTAAATTTAAATAATGAATAAGTATTTGAAAAAACTGTATTAACGTCAATTAATTGTCATAAACTACAGCTTAAAAAACATTTATTTCAACTTGATTGAATGAATGAAAACCTATTTTATTAACAATTGAAAATGTGTACAAGATTTATATAAGGAGAGTAAGAGCTAATAGAAGGAATTGAAAAAGAAATCAAACATTCTTCTCCTCTTTCTTTATTGTGTTCTCTCCATGAGGTAACGTAAGGCCATAGGTATGTTTTTTCCTTTATATCTTACCTAATTTTTTCTACATTTTGCCCAGAAAGATTTTGCCACGCCTGACTTCAACATATCCAACCTTTCTCCTCTTTACAACTAATCAAGGGCTATCCCTTGAGTGAACCCTTTAAAACTTGTCTGTGATTCTTATTAGCAACTTGGATATGTGTTACAGGCAAAGTACTTATTCCAGGCATTTTATAAAGCAAATAATTTCGTACGACTCTACATAGTTTGCCTAAGCATTATATATATATATATATATATATATATATATATATATATACCTTGGTATTATACATAATGCCAAATGTTTATCAGGTAAAAAATGTTTTGCAACAGATATATTTGAGTTTATGTTAGCAACTAATGTCCAACTACTGGCGAGACATGTACGGAAGAAGAGCGATATAACGAACTTAAGCGTAGCGCCTGAGTAAGGATGACTGCGTTAGGCGAAACACGATCCATATTTTTCCGCGCTTCAAGGCTCAAATTTTCTGAACGATTATTACCTTATTATTTAAAACAAAATTGTATGTTTTGTAGTAATCAACGCTGTTAATCATTAAATGTAACCGTATGGGTTTCGATCCTAGATGTATAAAATATTTTTTTGCCATATATTTTTTAGGTGTATAACTTTCTTAACGCTATATTTAAAGTCTGTTAGGACACATTATTTTCAAATATCTCTGACTAGTTTAGATTTTCATATGTATTTTCTCAATGCTAATACATTTACCATCCGAACATACTACAAACATTCACAACTTCCTAAATGTCTCCTAATCAAGGCGTTAAATACTGCATGAAATTACCAATGGTGAGTAAACATGCTATCATTGCAGTGCAGAAGGTTAACTTCTTACTGTCCCGGTGTATGAAACATAATACTCCTGATGTTATCTATCGCCAGCTCTACAGAACCTAACAACATAGTCTGAATTTATTCATACACGGTTAGAAACTTAATAATGAGTTAGGATTCGCATTTTATGTATTAGGACGTATCTACTCCTACGGATCGCCTCCAGCCTGTAGTGTCTTCACATCACTGCTTTTTGCCACTTTAAAGCGTTAACATCTCCTCCATCTACCACATCCAATAATCGTGTGTGTTAATATCATAAAATAATCCACCAGACTTTTTAGGAGCTATGCTCTAAGAACTCTTTAGTTGGAAACATCTTAGGTTCAATACAAAGGCTCCAATTACGGGGTGTTGGGGTTAAATTTTGCTGGGTGAAAGGTCACTGCGAAATAACAGGAAACACAATAGCAGATGAAGTTGCTAAACTAGCTACATGTATGGTCCCACCGACACAATGTATTATGGAGTATGCGTTTGTATATAATTCTAAGAATGCACTATTTCTTGCATGGAATGAAGAATGGCAAATTGTTAATGTGAAGAAGCTTAGGTTTCTTGAGTCAGCTGGGCGGTGTCAAGGCACGGAATGTCGAGCATACGATTTAGCTTCATATTTAAAGTTAGGAATGTTTTTGGTGGTTTTTGTAACGATCATGATTTAATAGTAGGTATTGTTTGCTGTATGTTTGTTTTCCAAATAATTACAAAATACGACATTTCAGGGTCCTAAAAAGCAGTGTAGATGACCTATCCTAGTGATGCTTGGTTTCCGAGATACTTTTTGATAAATCAGCTGATACGCTTCAGTTACATGTTTTATCTACTGGAATCTTGTTCAAAATGGTGAACCCAAGTTTCATCACAGCTTGAAACTGGTTTAGAAAAGCATCACACTCCCTGTCAACTCACCTTGCACAGGTTTTGCTGTAACCTATAGATAATGTTACCCACGGTACAAACAATTACTGCAACTAGTTGTGCTGTAAGTCCCGCTCTTATTCCCCGGCTACAACAATAATGTTTAAAGTGAAACAGTTAGTTAGACCTCTAATTGGTCGATCAGGATGTTGATCACTGAGGCATTAGTCACTGGGGTTCTTTGACCTCCTAGTTGACTAAGGAAATACATTTTTGAGCTAGGAAATATACTCTCAGTAGAGTGTCAGTATTATATTAAACTAGAAAATAAGTTTTAGTTGGATTTATTTAAGGATAAAAGTACTGTAACGTTTGAAATTATGGAAGGTTTATTTTATCATTAGAAATGTAAGAGTGTTTGATTTAATATATAAAGAACGTAACTAGATGAATGCTTTAGAAGAAAACATATAACTGAAAACTTGAACACATTCTTTAACCAGAAGTAAAACTGCAGTAACACTCGATCTATGCGAATCCTTGTAGAATCGACCAGTTGAAGCATCTATACGGATGCATGTATACCTTTCGAATAATCGATATCAAGTGTTCACTAAATAGCGGGTTGCTATCATGTTATCGCTAAGGGTAGACTTAAGTAGTTGTCCTCAAGACTTTTAGAACGATGTAAAAGGAATTTTTCCCAGTTTGATCGATATTTGAATAATACGTATTAACTTACACGGAAGTAAATAGATCGCTCGAAAGAGTGTAAACATCCCTTGTTGGGAGATACTGCTTCATACTCTGTACGATCCAGTTTGTTTCAATACAATTTACATGTCTTTGGTCCGCTCAAAAATGCATAACATTAGTCAACGAGGAGGTCAAAGAACCCCAATGACTAATGCTCGATCAACGTCCTAATTAGCTGGCTAATCGGAGTGTCAAGTGTTTCACAATAAAACGTTATAGTTGTAGGAGTTACAGCCCAAGAAGTTGCAGTAAGTATTGGTGCAATGCGTAACATTATCTATAACACGCTAGATTACAGCAAAACCTGTGCAATATGGGCTCCGAAACAGTTGAAAAAACACAAATGGTACGTTGAAAGATAGTGTGATGTCTTTCTAAAGAAGATATCAACCTGTGATGAAACTTGTATGAACATTTTGAACCAGGGTCAAGTAGACAAATATATAACTAACATGTAACATCTAACGTGCGTCCTGATAGGTACATTAAATGCACATCCTAACTCATTATCCAGTTTTGAACCGTCTGTGAATATATTCAGACTATGTGTTAGTTTCTGTAGAGCTGGCGATAGATAACATCAGGGACAGTAAGAAGTTTACCTTCTGCACGGCATTAATGGATGTTTACTCACCATTGGTAATTTCATGCCTTACGTAAGGTCGTGATTAGGTGGCATTTAGGAAGTTTTGAATGTTTGCAGTTTGTTCTGGAGGTAAATGTATTGGCATTGAGAAAATACGTGTTAAAATTAAACATATACAGATATAATTAAAAACATTGTTGAAACAGAATTTAAATATAGCGGTAACAACATTATATACCAGTAAATAAAATTTATAGCAAAAAAAAATATTTGGGGTCTCTAGAATCGAAACCCACGCGCTTTTATTTAACGATTAAGGGCGTTGATTACTAGAAAACATACAGTTTTGTTTTAAATAAAAAGGTAATAATAGCTCAGAAAGTTTGAGTCTTAAAGCGCGGAAAAATGTGGAACGTGTTTAGCCTAACGTAGTCATCCTTATTCAGGTGCCACGCTTAGGTTCGTTATATCGCTCCTCTTCCGTACATGTCCCGCCATTGTGGCGGGACAATAGTTGTTAATAAAAACTCAAATATATCTGTTGTAAAATGACCGTTTCTAAGCAACAACTTTAAAATTTTTTCATTTTTGTAGTTCAGTAAATCCCTACTAGATTGCGCTTTCAAACGATATCGAGCGGAATTAAATATTGAAAACATATGTTACATGTAAATTACAAAAATAACATTTTAAATAAAATGGACATTGAATGCATGCATAATAAATAAACACCTAATGTATATAAACCAAGTTGCTAATAGAATCACATACAAGGGTTCACACAAGGGCTAACCCTTCACTAGTTGTGATGAGGGTAGGGGTTGTTGAAGTCTGGCGTTGGCAATTTCTTCTTGTACAAAAACAAAGGTTAAAAAAATGTATTGGAACTTAATTTTATGAATAAAAACTTATTTGTCTAAGGATTGAAAATTTGTACAAGATATATATAAGGAGAGTGTAAGTTAATAGAAAGAATTGAAAAATATACCTATGGCCTTACTTTACCTCATGGAGAGAGGACAATGAAGAAAAGGGAGAAGGTTATACTTAGAGTAGAGGAATGTTGATTATTTTTTCAATTCATTCTTTAAGCTCACACTCAAATTATATATATATACAAATTTTTAATCGTTAATAAAATACATTTTTATGCATTCATCAAGTACAAATTAGTTCTTTGAGACCTACAGTGAATGACAGTTGATAACACAGTTATTTCAAATATTTATTCATTTATTGAATTTTAATAAACTTGCTGTCCCGGTCGGATTCAAACTGAAGAACTAAATGTTTGAAATCCACTACTTTGGCACGGAGACAACTTTCCAATTGCTAGAAATCAATTAACTTACAGAGGTATATGAAATTATAAGATAAAGGTTCCTTACAATAGTAAAGCATTAAAAGAGGTGGATATGATGAAAAGTTAAAATAATCACACTTCATAAATTAGAAACGAAAAAAACAAAGCGTATAAATAGTAACAAACAAAAATAATAGTCCAATTCAATATATTGTATAGACAGGAAAATGTAAGATTGCAAGGAAATTCACTTTCATTTTGTAATTTAATATTGTAATGTAGTCACACATATATATATATAACACTTTATATTAATTGTAATTTGAAAATAAAAAGTAACTAAAATAAAAGTTTTGTTTGTCGACCGCAGTAGAAAAAGGTTTAAAACCTTTTCTTCATGACTTGCTATTTTTGTTAAATTCAATAAAGACCGGTAGGGTAGCTCACTGACGACTGCTGATATAATCATGGGTTGTCCACCAGGAACTCTCTGCCGAAGATGGAAACGCTAAGATGCATTATGGGTAAGGTGAGGAATCTGTTGTGCGCTCAGAAAGTGAAATGAACATGTGAACCCACTCTTTTACTAGAGATAAACATGCAATGACAGTCGATCAACACTAATCGTTGTTGAATCGACTAGTTGAGCGGTATAGACGCTTATATACTTTTCGAAATTGTCGATATAATTAGATCATTAAATAGCTAGTTGCTACCAAGTTAACGCTAAGGGTAGACTTACATAGCTGTCTTCAAGACTTGTAGATTTATTTAAAAGGAATTTGCCCCAGTTTGATCGATATTTGACTAATAAGTATTAACTTACACTGAGGTGAATAGAGCGCCCATTGAGTGTAAACATCTATTTTGGGAGATAATGTTCCATTCTCTGTACAATCCAGATTTGTCTCCCTACATTTTTCATATCTTTATTCCTCTCAAAAATGTATTACATTAGTCAAATAGGAGGTCAAAGAACCCCAGTGACTAATACCTCAGTGTTCCCAATGATCAACGTCCTGATCGGCCAATTACAGTGCCAACTGTTTTACTTTAAACATTACGAATGTATCAGGCGAATAAGGGTTAGTCTTTCAGCACAACCATTTCCAGTAAGCCGTGGGTAACATTATCTATTGATTACAGCAATACTTGTTCAAGATGGGCTCTGTAAGAGTTAACGCAACACAAAGCGCTAGCTGAAAGGGAGTGTGGTCTTTTTCTAAACGAGATTTTAACCTGTAATGAGAGTTGGGTTCACCATTTTGAACCAGATTCCAGTAGATAAAATATGTAACTGAAGCATATCAACTGATTTATCAAAAGGTAACTCAGAAACAAAGCATCACTAGGATAGGTCGTCTAGACTGCCTTTTAGGACCCAGAAATGTCATTTTTGTAATTATTTTGAAGACAAGCGTAAACAATATCTACTATTAAGACATGATCGTTATTACAAAAACCACAGATGAAAAATATGCCATAACACGTTGTGTCGGTGGAACCATAAATGGAGCTAGTTTAGCCCCTTCATCTGCTTTTGTGTTTCCGGTTATTCCACAGTGGCCAGGCACCCAGCAAAATGTAACCCCAACACCCAGTAATCGAAGCCTTTTTATTGAACCTAAGATGATTCCAACTAAAGTGTTCTTAGAGCATAGCTCCTAAAAAGCCTGGTGGATTATTTTAGAATCGGAACACACAAGATAAATGGATGTGACAGATGGAGGAGATGTTAACGCTTTAAAATGGCAAAAAGCTGTGTTATGAAGACACTACAGGCCGGAGGCGATTCGAGGTGTAGATACGTCCAAATACATAAAATGCGCGTCCCAACTCATTGTCCAGTTTCTAACCGTCAATGAATATATTCAGGCTATGTTGTTAGGTTCTGTAGAGCTAGCGATACATAACGTCAGGAGTATTATGCTTCATACACCTGGACAGTAAGAAGCTAACCTTCTGCACTGCAATGATGGCATGTTTATTCACCATTGGTATTTCATGCCTTACTTAAGGTCTTGATTAGGTGATATTTAGGAAGATTTAAATGTTTGCACTTTGTTCGGGCGATCAATGTATTAGCATTGAGAAAATACGCGTTTAAAGTATGTATAGACAGAGATAATTAAGAACAATGTCGAAACCGACTTCAAATATAGCGTTAATAACATTAACACCTGTATATAAAATTTATGGCAAAAAAATATTCGCGCACTCTAGGATCGAAACCCATTCGCTCATAATTAATGATTAAAAGCGTTGATTATTACAAAACATACAGTTTTGTTTTAAATAGAAAGGTAATAATCGGTCAGAAAGTTTGAGTCTTAAAGTGCGGAAAAATGTGGAACGTGTTTCGCCTAACGAAGTCATCATTACTCAGGTGCCACGCTTAGGTTCGTTATATCGCTCCTCTTCCGTACATGTCCCGCCATTGTAGCGGGACAATAGTTGTTAACAAAAACTCAAATATATCTTTTGTAAAAAGTCCGTTTCTAAGAATTTACAATTTGCCTGTGTTTTAGTAGTTCAATAAAACACTACTAGACTGCGCTTTCAAACGATATTGAATGTAATTAAATATTGAAAACATTTAGGAGCAGCGAGTAGAGCTGCGATGAATAGGGTAAAGCAAAGCGTCGACACGTAAATAAACGATGAAAGAGGAGCAAGCACATATTGAGGAGTTCTTTTAAAGGGTTCACACCAGGGCTAACCCTTTACTAGTTGTGACGAGGGGGAAGTAGGAAGATTAGGGATGTTGAAGTCTGGCGTTGGAAATATCTTTCTGTGCAAAATCAAAGTGTCTAGTCTTAGTCTGAAAACATATAGAAATAGGTAGCAGAGCTGCGATGAATAGTGTAGAGCAGGGGTTCCCAAACGTTTTTGTACCACGCCCCCTGTGGTTATTTGGAGACCCCTCACGCCCCCTACACATATCAGCATTCCATTTTGCAATACCCTATTTCTACAGTGCCGTACATACCAACTCCTACTTGTACAAGTACATGAACTCGTACAATTATGTGCCTACTTGATATGGTGAGTAGGTAGATTTTTTTGTTCACTGTTGAATGCGGTAACGCAGAATGGAAAGATTCAATAATTGTAGGTATGATGAAAATTAAAACAAGTATTACATGAAAAACGAATATAATTACTGATACAAAATTTAACATTGTGACACAGATATATTTTCAATTTAAGGAAGGTGAAACAATAGGCCTACCTACTTACAAAAAAAAAACATAAAATGTTATTTAGTGAGATGGGTGCGCTTGCATGCTCTGAATAAGTTGACAGTTCCTGGGTTGAGTTTCAGACAAATCACAGCGTAGGTCACTTTCGACATCAGGTTTGTTGCGGTAATTGGTTTTGATCGCCACAAGAGTTGAAAACGCTTTTTCGCACATGTTGAAAAGGGCAAGTACATCCAAACAGCTTTCTCTGAAACACTGGGGTAAACTTTTAAGTATTTTAACCAAAATGAGGGCTTGTCCATTTGTTCAAAATCGTATCTTGCAGTAGAGTGATTTTTTATTTCTACTCCCTCCTCTTGCAACTCTTCTGGCACCAACTGTATGTCCATGTGGAGCGGGTAGGTTGATAGTTTGTAAAACTCCTCTGACAAGTAAGGAAAGTACCTGCTAAACTCCTCCTTGAGGTTCTTCAAATGGCCAATTATCAAGTTTTTTAAAAGCGGTCCATCAAAAACGTCCTCAAAACATGCTTCTTCTGAGACTGATGCTACTTTGCTGAAACTTGAATAGTCGCTGGGGTTCATTGACACTTTACGTATACAAAGTTGTAGTTTCTCAACGTACATCTTGATGTTACCTGATGTGTTACTATATTTGAGTCTGCACCCTGCAGTTTCAAGTTTAGGTTGTTTAACGTGTCAAAAGAGTCTGATAAATAGGCCAAAATCACTTGGTTACTGGGTTTTTTGAACTCTGCACTAAGCTCGTTTAGTTTCTACTGTGCCAAAAACGTAATCACTTCATCACGGAACTCAAATAGTCCTCCCAACATATTGCCTTTTGATAGCCATCGTACTTCTGTATGAAATAGCAGCGTTTTGTGGTCACTTCTTAAATCTTCACAAAGAACTTTAAACAGTCGAGTATTTAATGCACTGTTCTTAACGTAGTTGACTACTTTAATACATAGCTTTAAAACAGCATTGAGTTCGTTTGGAAACGTTTTTGCTGCCAAGGCTTGGCGGTGAATAAAACAATGAATCCCAACCACATCAGCATTTTTCTCTTTGACCAACTGCACAAAGCCTGAATGAGAACCCAGCATTGAAGGAGCACCATCTGTGCATACACCAATAGGTTTTTGCCAAGAAAGTTCGTGTTTCTTAAAAAAGTCTGATACTTCTTCCTTCAAATCTACAGCTGTAGTAGTGGTCAACAGCTCAGTAGGAAACATCAGTTCATCCTTCATTCTATCATTTTCAATGTAACGAACATATACAAACAAATGAGAACATTGTGCTATGTCTGTACTCTCGTCAAGCATGATAGCAAAGAACGGGGATTTTTTTATTGCATCAACCACCTGGTTTTTAATGTCCTCGGCCATATCATCAATTCGGCGTTTTACGGTGTTGTCTGAAAGTGGTATTTGTGATAGCTTTTGCCTACTATCAGTTCCAAGGCTGCTTATAAAAGACACGGTTTAACAAGCGTTTCACCAATAGTGTGACTTTTCTTTTCCTTACCAATAAGAAGAGATAATTCATATGAAGCTTCAAGTACTTTTAGAGATGCCTGAGAAGCAGACCTAGTGCTATCTAACTTGATGCGCTTTAAATTCTGAGATTTTGCAGCAAAAAACTCTTTAGGTTTGTCCTTTAAAGAGGCATGTTTGGTTGACAAATGTCTCAGAAGACGATTAGGCCTCATCGCGTCATTGCTTAATACCTCATAGCAAATAACGCACTGAGGGTGATCAACATTATCTTTAAGCAATGAAACAAACCCATATTGAATATAATCGTCAATATACTTGCGTTTCTTTGCTTCACACAGAACTCACACAACACAAAAACAATTACTCCAATTCAAACGTAGCAGCAATTATAGAACACCTACAATACAGCAACACGCTGACTGATAATTCACGGAAAGTACTGTGCCAGAACGGACTATTTACAACGCAAGCACTGAACAAACTGCAAGGTATTGAAGATACGGTGGGGGAACACTCGCACTCACACCAAGGCCAAACGGAGGTATCGGTACACATACCGCATACAAAAACAATTATGAAAACTTTAAAAAAACTTTATTTCAAAGATCTGAGGAAATTATTTTTGTAATTTTTTTATTTATTTCATTTGGGTGTCTCGCCCCCCCCTGGACTTTCTCCACGCATCCCAGGGGGGCGCGCGCCCCAAATTGGGAACCTCTGGTGTAGAGTAAAGCGTCGAAACTTAAATAAACGGTGAAAGAGGAGCAAGTACATGCTGAGGAGCTCATTGAAAGGGTTCACATTAGGGCTAACCCTTTACTAGTTTTGAGGAGGGGGGACGTAGGAAGGTAAGGGATGTCAAGCGTTGGCAATATCTTTCTGTGCAAAATCAAAGTTGCTAGTCTTAGTCTAAAAACATATAGTAGCAGTGAGCAGATCTGCGATGAATAGGGTAGAGCAAAGCGTCGGGAACGCAAATAAACGATGCAAGAGCAGCATGCACATACTGAAGCGGCGAGCAGAGCTGCGATGAATAGGGTAGAGCAAAGCGTCAGGAACGCAAATAAACGATGCAAGAGCAGCATACACGTACTGAAGCGGCGAGCAGAGCTGCGATGAATAGGGTAGAGCAAAGCGTCGGGAACGCAAATAAACGATGTAAGAGCAGCATGCACATACTGAAGCGTCGAGCAGAGCTGCGATGAATAGGGTAGAGCAAAGCGTCGGGAACGCAAATAAACGATGCGAGAGCAGCATGCACATACTGAAGCGGCAAGGAGATCTGCGATGAATAGGGTAGAGCAAAGCGTCGGGAACGCAAATAAACGATGCAAAGGCAGCATGCACAGACTGAAGCGGCGAGCAGAGCTGCGATGAATAGGGTAGAGCAAAGCGTCGGGAACGCAAATAAACGATGCAAGAGCAGCATGCACATTGTGAAGCGGCGTGCACACCTGCGATTAATAGGATAGAGCAGAGCGTCAGGAACGCAAATAAACGATGCAAGAGCAGCATGCACATACTGAACTGCCGTGCAGAACTGCGATGAATAGGGTAGAGCAATGCGTCAGGAACGCAAATAAACGATGCAAGAGCAGCATGCACATACTGAAGCGGCATGCAGAACTGCGATGAATAGGGTAGAGCAAAGCGTCAGGAACGCAAATAAACGATGCAAGAGCAGCATGCACATACTGAAGCGGCGTGCAGAACTGCGATGAATAGAGTAGAGCAAAGAGTCAGGAACGCAAATAAACGATGCAAGAGCAGCATGCACATACTGAAGCGGCGTGCAGAACTGCGATGAATAGGGTAGAGCAAAACGTCAGGAACGCAAATAAACGATGCAAGAGCAGCATGCACATACTGAAGCGGCGTGCACACCTGCGATGAATAGGGTAGAGCAAGGCGTCAGGAACGCAAATAAACGATGCAAGAGCAGTATGCACATACTGAAGTGGCGTGCAGAACTGCGATGAATAGGGTAGAGCAAAGCGTCATGAACGCAAATAAACAATGCAAGAGCAGCATGCACATACTGAAGCGGCGTGCAGAACTGCGATGATTAGGGTAGCGCAAAGCGTCAGGAACGCAAATAAACGATGCAAGAGCAGCATGCACATACTGAACCGGCGTGCAGAACTGCGATGAATAGGGTAGAGCAAAGCGTCAGGAACGCAAATAAACGATGCAAGAGCAGCATGCACTGATGTACACTTTTCCAGGTAACATGATTCAACATTATCGGCTGATAACTTCTCCCCGCTGACCGTTAGTTGTCTAATTTCGTGCCTTCTATTCTATCTATTCAACCATCTTATGCTCGCAGTAAATTCCAAATCATCGTGCATTAATTTGCCTAACTGTAATACCTTTTCTTTATTTATGGGCCACTAATAGGAACTCCTTTCTTTCTGCCTCTCTTGTGTAAACTATAAAAGTATAACCTCGTCAATTTTTTAATTCACAGAAGCTTTCGAATAACGGCGTACCTCCAAAGACTTTTCCCTTGTATTTAGATACTTTAATTTTTGATATGAAAATATATAATGAATGTATCGCCTCCAGCCTGTAGTGTCTTCACAGCACTGCTTTTTGCCACTTTAAAGAGTTAACATGTCACATACAATAATCTTGTGTGTTCCTATCCTAAAATAATCCACCAGGCTTTTTAGGAGCTGTGCTCTAAAAACGCTTTAGTTGGAAACATCTTAGGTTCAATTCAAATGCTCTAATTACGAGATGTTGGGGTTACATTTTGCTGGGTGCCAGGCTACTGCGGAATAACAGGAAACACAATAGCAGATGAAGGGGCTAAACTAGCTACATGTATGGTCCCACCGACACAACGTGTTATGGCATATGCTTGTGATGCAATTCTAAGAATGGACTACTTCTTGCATGGAATGAAAAATTTGAAATTGTGAATGGAAACAGCTGAGGTTCCTTGAGTCAGCTGGTCCGTGTTAAGGCATGGAATGTCGAGCGTACGATCTAGCTTTGTATTTAAAGTTAGGAATGATATTTTTCATCTGTGGTTTTTGTAATAACGATCATGTCTTTATAGTAGGTATGGTTTACGCTTGTGTTCAAAATAATTACAAAATATGACATTTCTGGGTCTTAAAAGGCAGTCTAGACGACCTATCTAGACTATCTAACTAGTAAATGGTTAGCCCTTGTGTGAACCCTTTAAACCTTGTATGTGATTCTATTAGCAAGGTGGTTTATATGCATTAGGTGTTTATTTATTATGCATGCATTTAATATCCATTTTATTTAAAATGTTATTTTTGTAATATACATGTAACATATGTTTTTAATAATAAATTCCGCTCGATATCGTTTGAAAGCGCAATCTAGTAGGGATTTACTGAACTACAAAATGAAAAAATTTTAAAGTTGGGTCTTAGAAACGGTCATTTTACAACAGATATATTTGAGTTTTTATTAACAACTATTGTCCCGCTACAATGGCGGGACATGTACGGAAGAGGAGCGATATAACGAACCTAAGCGTGGCACCTGAGTAAGGATGACTGCGTTAGGCTAAACACGTTCCACATTTTTCCGCGCTTTAGGACTCAAACTTTCTGACCTATTATTACCTTTTTATTTAAAACGAAACTGTATGTTTTCTAGTAATCAACGCCCATAATCGTTAAATAAAAGCGCATGGGTTTCGATTCTAGAGACCCCAAATATTTGTTTGCTGTAAATTTTATGTATACGTGTATAATATTGTTAACGCTATATTTAAATTCTGTTTCGACATTGTTTTTATTTATCTCTGTTTATGTTTAATTTTAACACGTATTTTCTCAATGCTAAAACATTTACCGCCAGAACAAACTGCAAACATTCAAAACTTCCTAAATGCCACCTAATCACGACCTTACGTAAGGCATGAAATTACCAATGGTGTGTAAACATGCCATTAGTGCCGCGCAGAAGATTAACTTCTTACTCTCCCGACTTTTTTTATCGCCAGCTCTACAGAAACAAACACATGGTCTGAATATATTCACAGACGGTTCAAAACTGGATATTGAGTTATAATGTGCATTTAATGTACCTATCAGGACGCACGTTAGATGTTACATGTTAGTTACATATTTGTCTACTGGATTCTGGTTCGAAATGGTAATACAAGTTTCATCACAGGTTGAAATCTTGTTTAGAAAGAGATCACACTCTCTTTGACTTAGACTTTGTGTTTTGTCAACTGTTTGGGAGCCCATCTTGTACACGTCTTGCTGTAATCTAGCGTTATAGATAATGTTACGCATTGCACCAACACTTACTGCAACTGGTTGTGCTGTAACTCCTACAACTATAACGTTTAACGTGAAACACTTGACACTCCGATTAGCCAGCTAATTAGGACGTTGATCGATCATTAGTCATTGGGGTTCTTTGACCTCCTCGTTGACTAATGTTATGCATTTTTGAGCGGACCAAAGACATGTAAATTGTATTGAAACAAATCTGGATCGTACAGAGTATGAAGCAGTATCTCCCAACAAGCGATGTTTACACTCTACGAGCGATCTATTTACTTCCGTGCAAGTTAATACGTATTATTGAAATATCGATCAAACTGGGGCAAATTCCTTTTAAATCGTTCTAAAAGTCTTGAGGGCAGCTACGTAAGTCTACCCTTAGCGATAACATTAGTGAACACTTGATATCGATTATTCGAAAGGTATACAAGCATCTATAACGTTCAACTGGTCGATTGTGCAATGATTTGCATTGATCGTGTGTTACTTCAAGTTTACTTCTGGTTAAAGAAGGTGTTCACGTTTTCATTTATACGTTTTCTTCTAAAACAATCATCTACGTACGTTCTTTATATATTAAATCAAACACTCTTACATTTCTAATGATAAAATAAACCTTCAATGATGTCAAACGTTACAGTACTTTTATCCCTAAATAAATCCAACTAAAACGTACTTTCTAGTTTAATATAATACAGACACTCTACTGAGAGTATATTTCCTAGCTCAAAAATGTATTACCTTAGTCAACTAGGAGGTCAAAGAACACCAGTGACTAATGCCTCAGTGATCAACATCCTGATCGGCCAATCGGAGTGCCAACTGTTTCACTTCAAACATTATTGTTGTAGCCGGGGAATAAGAGCGGGACCTACAACACAACCAGTTGCAGTAAATGTTGGCGCCGTGGGTAACATTATCTATAGATTACAGCAAAACCTGTGCAAGGTGAGCTCCCAAAGAAGCAACACAACATAAAGTTTGTTAAATCTAAACAAGATTTCAAGCTGTGGTGAATCTTGGGTTTACCATTTTGAACAAGATTCGAGTAGATAAAACATGTAACTGAAGCGTATCAGCTGATTTATCAAAAAGTATCACAGAAACCAAGCATCACTAGGATAGGTCGTCTAGACTGCCTTTTAGGACCTAGAATGTCATATTTTGTATTTATTTGGAAAACAAACTTACAATAAACAATACCTACTAATAAGTCATGATCGTTACAAAAACATTCCTACCTTTAAATACGAAGCTAGATCGTATGCTCGACATTCCGTGCCTTGACACCGCCCAGCTCACTCAAGAAACGTAAACTTCTTTCATTAACAATTTGCAATCTTCATTCCATGCAAGAAATAGTGCATTGTTAGAATTACATACAAACGCATACGCCATAATACATTGTGTCGGTGGGACCATACATGTAGTGGGTTTAGCAACTTCATCTGCTATTGTGTTTCCTGTTATTACGCAGTGACCAGGCACCTTGGAGCCTTTGTTATTAACCTAAGATGTTTCCAACTAAAGTGTTCCTAGAGCATAGCTCCTAAAAAGCCTGGTTGATTATTTTATGATATTAACACACAAGATTATTGGATGTGGTAGATGGAGGAGATGTTAACGCTTTAAAGTTGCAAAAAGCAGTGATGTGAAGAGACTACAGGCTGGAGGCGATCCGTAGGAGTAGATACGTCCTAATACATAAAATGCGCATCCTATCTCATTGTCCAGTTTCTAACCGTGCTGTGTTGTTAGGTTCTGTAGAGCTGGCGATAGATATTATCAGGAGTATTATGTTTTATACACCGGGACAGTAAGAAGGTAACCTTCTGCACTGCAATGATAGCATGTTTACTCACTATTGATAATTTCATGTTATATTTAAGGGCTTGATTAGGAGACATTTAGGAAGTTGTGAATGTTTGCAGTATGTTCGGATGGTAAATGTATTAGCATTGAAAAAATACATATTAAAATCAAAACTAGTCAGAGATATTTGAAAATAATATGTCCTAACAGACTTTAAATATAGCGTTAAGAAAGTAATAAAAATATTTTAGGCCTCTAGGATCGAAACCCATAGGGTTATATTTAATGATTAACAGCGTTGATTACTAAAAAACATACAATTTTGTTTTTAATAAAAAGGTAATAATCGGTCAGAAAATTTGAGTTTTGTGGTGCGGAAAAATGTGGATCGTGTTTCGCCTAGTGCAGTCATCCTTTCTGAGGCGCTACGCTTAGGTTCGTTATATCGCTCTTCTTCCGTACATGTCCCGCCAGTAGTTGGACAGTAGTTGCTAACATTAACTCAAATATATCTGTTGTAAAACATTTTTTACCTGATAAACATTTGGCAATATGTATACCTATATATATATATATATATATATATATATATATATATATATATATATATATATATATATTTATATAATGCTTAGGCAAATTATGTAAAGTCGTACGAAATCATTTGCCATATAAAATGCCTAGAATAAGTACTTTGCCTGTAACACGTACCCAAGTTTCTAATAAGAATCACAGACAAGTTTTAAAGGGTTCACTCAAGGGATAGCCCTTGATTAGTTGTAAAGAGGAGGAAGGTTGGATATGTTGAAGTCAGGCGTGGCAAAATCTTTCTGGGCAAAATGTAGAGTAAAATTAGGTAAGATATAAAGGAAAAAACATACCTATGGCCTTACTTTACCTTACTTTACCATGGAGAGAACACAATAAAGAAAGAGGAGAAGAATGTTTGATTTCTTTTTCAATTCCTTCTATTAGCTTTTACGTAACTGTCCTCAAGGCTTTTAGAACGATTCAAAAGTTATACACAAAAAATATTTTAGGCCTCTAGGATCGAAACTCTAGAGGTTATATTTAATGATTGACAGCGTTGATTACTACAAAACATACAATTTTTTTAAAATAAAAAGGTAATAATCGGTCACTGGATGTATCTGAGGGTGATAAAACCTATGATTACCTAGGGAGCTCTGGTGTGTCGGACAAAGGACAACCAGGCACAGGCAAGAGCTCAACTGAGCTCTATCCAGAGATTGGCCTGTCTGTGCACACTGGGATTAATGTCAACTACACCAGGTGCAGCAATGGAAGTAATGCTTAATCTCCCTCCTCTTGAGCTTGTCCTTAAAGGAGAGGCGAGGCTGGCGGCATGGAGATTGCATAACTCGAACAACTGGGCTAATCTCCCAGATGTTTCGTGACATATGAGTATCGAGTGCGTGGTCAAAGAACCTGTCTTGGAGTTGGGGATTGACCACCCTACTCGGACGTTTGCACCTGACCAGGCCCACCAAACTATGATGGAATGGTCAGGGTCAGTAAAATCGGGAGCTCAGATCTGGTACACAGATGGCTCCAAGAAGGACTTCACACTGGAGCGGGGGTATATTGTAAAAACCCAAGGGTAGAACTAGTTTTTTCTTGGGGAGGCATACCTCTGTCGTTCAGGCCGAAATAAATGCTATAAATGCATGTCTGGGAGAGATAGCGAGAAGGGGAATACACAGGACCCGGACTGCAATTTTCTCTGACAGTCAGGCAGCAATTAAGGCACTAAACGGACATGTAGTCACCTCGGCCATAGTCAGGGAGTGCCTAAATAACCTAGAAGCCATGGCAAGGCACAATCAAATCAAGATAGGTTGGGTGCCAGGGCATAGGGGAATATTTGGAAATGAAGCCGCAGATGCACTGGCCAGAAAGGGGTCTTCAAATCCCCTAATTGGACCGGAGCCGGCGGTAGGTATTTCCAAATCCATGGTCAAGATTGCAGTGCGAAGGTGGATGGCTGAAAGACACTGTGAGCACTGGGTCAGGGCTGAAGGAATGAGACACAGTAAGCTAACCCTTAGGAAACGTTCTTTGGGGCTGCAGGAGAATCTCAACTATCTGTCTGAGGAGGAATTGAGGATAGCCACAGGTCTACTCACGGGACACTGTGGACTAAGGAAACATCTGCATAATACGGGTATCTTCAAAGATGAACCAGTGTGCAGATTATGCGGGCAAGAACTGGAGACTGCCACACACATTATTTAAAGATGTGAAGTACTTGCTGAGAGGCGCTTCAATCTCTTTGGTGATGGAACGGCTCTGGTGGATGCTGAAGGTAAAACACTAGTCAGGAAACTCCTAAACCTGGTAAGAGGGAAGGGGCTATTTGCCTAGATCAGGGAGGTAAGTACAATATACCTTAAGGTAGCAGTGCTTCGGGCAGTTTAAACCCGCTCCCAAGTTTATAAAAAAAAGCATATCACGTTAATCTACCCATGCATATCACGTCAATCTACGCATACATACAATGTTTATCAACGCATGCATACCAGGTTAAGTATCGCATACACACTGTGTTTATCAACGCATTCATATCACGTTAATCTACGGTTGAAACTATCTACGGTTAATCTAACATTCAAAACTTCCAAATTGTCACCTAATCAAGTCTTTAAGTAAGGCATGAAATTATCAATGGTGTGTAAACATGCCATCATTATAGTGGAGATTCATTTTTATCTTCAAGTGATTCATTTCTAGTAATGCGAAGTTGAATCAGTGCCAAAGTGTTTAAAGTGAAACAGTTGACACTCCGATTAGCCAGCTGATTAGGACGTTGATCATTAGTCAATAGGGTTCTTTGACCTCTTCGTTGAATACTCTAATGCATTTTTAAACGGACCAAAGACATGCAAATGGTAGGGAGACAAATCTGAATTTGTCAGAGGATGAAGCAATATCTCCCAACTATCGATTTTTAAAACGATGGGTGATCTATTTATCTCCGTGCAAGTTAATAAGTCTTAGTCAAATATCGATCAAACTGGGGCAAATTTATTTTTAAATCATTCTAAAATTCTTGACGACAGCTACGTAAGTCTATCCTTAGCGATAACGTGCTAGCAATCCGCTATTTAGTGATCACTTGATATCGGCAATTCAAAAGGTATACAATCGGCTATAACGTTCACCTAGTCGATTCTACAACGATTTTAGTTGATCAACTGTCACTGCGTGTTTATGTCTGGTTAAAGAATGTGTTCACGTTTTCATTTCACTTTCTGAACGCACAACAGATTCCTAACCTTACCCATAATGCTTCTTATCATTATATTCTTCAGCAGAGAGTTCCTGATGGGCAACCCATGATTACATTAGTAGTCGTCAGTGAGATACCAGGCTTTATTGAATATAACAAATTAACAAATAATTTAGATAAATATGTTTAATCATTCCCTACTGGGGTCGACAAGAAAAATATTATTTCAATTACTTTTTACAATTACAATTAATATAATTATGTATATACATATGACAGATTCACTATATTAAGTAGCAAAATGTAAGCGAGTTCCCTTGCAATTTTCTATTTTTCTCTTAATATAGAATTAGGGTCTGAACTTTTATTTTTGCTTGTTACTATTGTTTACGCTTGTCTTCCAAATAAATACAAAATATGATACCTCAGGGTCCTTAAAGGCAGTCAATACGACCTATCATAGTAATGCTTTGCTTCTGAGTTACATTTTGACAAATCAGCTAGTGTGCTTCAGCTCCATGTTTTATCTACTGAAAATAGTAAACCCAAGTTTCATCACAGTTTGATATCTGGCTCAGGAAAGGATATCTCACACTTTGTGCTGTGTTAACTCTTTGAGAGCCGATCTTGCACAAGTATTGCTGTAATCTAGATTGTCATTGATAATGCTACGCACTGTATCAACACTTACTGCAACTGTTTGTGCTGTAAGTCCAACTCTTACTCACCTGATACAAACATGATGTTGAAAGTGAAACCCTTGATACTCCGATTGGTCGATCAGGACGTTGATCACTGGGTTCACTGAGGTATTAGTCACTATACCTCTCGTTCTTTGACCTTCTCGTTGACTAGTGTATTGCATTCTTGAGTGGACCAAAGAAAATCGTCGGTAGACATGGATTCTGGTTCAAAATGGTGAACCCAAGTTTCATAAAAGGTTGAAATCATTTTCAGGAAAGGATCACGCGCCCTTTCAACTCAAACTTTGTGTTGTTAACTCTTTGGGAACATCTTGCACAATTATTGCACATTATGTTTAAATATCTTTGACTAGTTTTGATTTTAATACGTATTTTCTCAATGCTAATAGATTTACCATCCGAACAAACTGCAAACATTCACAACTTCCTAAATGTCTCCTAATCAAGACCTTAAATATTGCATGAAATTACCAATAGTGAGTAAACATGCCATCATTGCAGTGCAGAAGATTAACTTCTTACTGTCCGGTGTATGAAACATAATACTCCTGATGTTATCTATCACCAGCTCTACAGAACCTAACAACAGAGTCTGAATATATTCATAGACGGTTAGAAACTGTTGTTTGAGTTAGGATGGGCATTCTATATATCTGGACGCAACTACACCTACGGATCACCTGTAGTGTTTTCATAGCAGAGCTGTTTTGCCATTTATTAGGTGAAAATTTGTATTCCATCGGCCGCATTATGTTGTGTGTTCCGATTCGAAATGTGTTGGCCAGGTGATTCAGGAATTATGCTCCAAGAACGCTTTTTTTGGAAACATCCTGGGATCATTACGGGGTGATCCCCCGTAATTGGGAAAAGTCTCCAATTACGGGGTGTTGAGATAACATTTTGGTGGGTACCTAATCACTGCGCAATAATCGGAAACATAAAAGCAGGTGAAAGGGCTAAACAAGCTACATGCATAATCCCAACGACACAACCTGCATATGATTTTCTATGCAATTCTAAGAATGCACTATATCTTGCATGGAATGAAGAATGGCAAATTGTGAATGGAAACACGCTGAGGTTTCTTGAGTGAGCTGGGCCGTGTCAAGGCATGGATTGTTGTCGGGCAAACGATCTATCTTTGTATTTAAAGCTAGCAAAGTTATTTTTCATGGGTGGTTTTTCTAATAACGATCATGTCTTAATAATAGATATTATTTATTGTACGCTTGTCTTCCAAATAATTACAAAATAGGAGACCTCGGGGTTCTAAAAGACAGTCTAAACGACTTACCCTGCAAGCGCTTGGCTT
Organism: Prosapia bicincta; assembly: GCA_036971475.1. Taxonomy (NCBI): domain Eukaryota; kingdom Metazoa; phylum Arthropoda; class Insecta; order Hemiptera; family Cercopidae; genus Prosapia; species Prosapia bicincta. The sequence continues at coordinate 81,079,884 of JBAIZL010000002.1, read as the reverse complement.
CTGGTTTACGTTTTGACTGATCAGCTGTAGAGCTTCAGTTATGTTTTATCAACTGTGAATGCAGGATTCATCAAAAGTGGAAACCTTGTTCTGGAAAGCATCATACGGCCTTTCAACTCACACTTTGTGTTGTGTCAACTCGATTATAATCTTGCATAAGTATTGCTGTAATCTAGCGTGTTATAGATAACGTTACGCACTGCACCAACACTTACTGCAACTGGTTGTGCTGTAACTCCCACTCTTATTCGCCTGATACAAACATAAAGTTTAAAGTACAACAGTTGACAATGATTGGCCGAACAGGACGTTGATCTTTAGTCACTGGGGTACGTTGACCTCCTCATTGCCTACTGAATTGCATTTTTCAACGGAATAAAGATACGAAAATTAGTAGGGAGAAAATTCTGAATTGTACAGAGTATGAAGCGGTATTTCCCAACAATCGATTTTTACACACCAAGGTCGATCTAATTACTTCCGTGCAAGTAATACGGAAATACTTAATACGTAATAATCAAATATCGATCAATCTGGCACAAATTCTTTTTGAATCGTTCTAAAAGTCTTGAGGACAGTTACGTAAGTCTACCCTTAGCGATAACGTGCTAGCAACTGCTATTTAGTGAACACTTGATATCGACTATTCGAAATGTATACAAGCGTCTATACCACTCACCTACTCGATGCTACAACGATTTGAGTTGATCGAGTGTCACTGCATGTTTACTTCTGGTTTAGGAGTGTGTTCAGGTTTTCCTTTTGTTTCCGAGAGCTCAACAGCTTCCTAACCTTACCCATAATGCTTCTATCTTCGGCAGAGAGTTCCTGGTGAACAATCCATGATTATATCAGCAATAGTCAGTGAGCTACCTCGCCTGGCTTTATTTAATTTTAACAAATTAACAAGAAGTATAGAAGAAAAACATTTTATGCATTTCTTACTGAGGACGACAAAATATTATTTTAGTTACTTTTGTTACAATCACAATTAATTTAAATATGTATATCCATATGACAGAATCACAATATTAAGTAGAAAAGTGAAAGCGAGTTTCCTTGCAATTTTATATTTTCCTCCATATATAAAATACAGGTCTGGACTATTATTTTTACTTGTTACAATTTATTCGTTTTTGTCCTTTCTAATTTATGAAGCTGATGGCGGTTTAAAACTTTATAAAGACCGAGATATTGTTTTTTTTAAAATTTTTAAAGTAATGAATAAATATTCGAAAAAACTTTATTAACATCAATTGTCATTCATTATAGGTTTAAAAAACTGTATTTAATCATAATTTTATAAATAGAGACGTACTTTAATAACGATTGAAACTTTGCATATGGTATATACCACTAAAGCGTGTGAGTTAATAGAAGAAATTCAAAAAGCTGTCAACATTCCTTTGCTACAAGTACAACCTTCTTCTCTCTCTATGTGATAAAGTAAGGTCACATAGGTATGCTTTTTCCTTAACATCCTACCAAATTTGTCTCTACTTTCCTCAGCCTAAGAATTGCACAAGAAGATATTGCCAACGCCTAACTTCAACATCCCCTACCTACCTTCTTTCCCCCTCTTTTGTATTACCCTCTTTTGTTCCCCCAAGGGCAACTAATCAAGGCGTAGCCCTTGTGTGAACCCCTTAAAACTTGGCTGTGATTCTTATTAGCAACTTGGATATGTGTTACAGGCAAAGTGATTATTCTAGGCATTTTAAGACTCTAATGATTTCGTACGATTTTACATAGTTTGTCTATGCATTATATATATTGTTTTGTTATTGTATATAATGCCAAACGTTTGTCAGGTAAAATATATCACAAATTAACTTTATACTGAACACTATCTAATTACATATGAACATTAAATGTTACTACAATCTCTTAACTAACAATGTAAACGAAAACGACATTTTTAAGGTTTAAGTTTATTGGCTGGAAATAATTTCAGTCATGTTTGCGAACCAACAACTTATTAAAGAAAATTTACTACTTATTTCAACAAGACTGAGCATTGTGCCACTTTGAAATTACACTTTCTGTTGTTTTTTACAAATGAATACTTTTTAGTTTGACACTTTGAGTTGCCGGTGCATCTAAAGAAACCTTGGCCGCTTGGTCTGTGCTTGCTTGTCGCAACCTACAGCTCTGCCCGAGTCATAGCGGGCATTGTATAAAATACCCAAGTAAAGTATGAGATACAATTTGCTTAATACATTGCTCGTCAATTTTGAGCAATGTATAGACTGACTATGCATTCTATGAAGTAACTGACTTATTACATTGCCTGTAACATATACATTAGGTGTTATGCATGCATTTAATGCCCTTTTTATTTAAAATGTGTTTATGTTACTTATATGTTATATATGTTTTCAATATTTAATTACACTCGATATCGTTTGAAAGCGAAGTCTAGTAGTAATTTACTGAACTATTAAAACAGAAGCAAATTTTAAAGCTGTTGCTTAGAAACGGACTTTTTACAACAGATATATTTGAATTCTGAAGACAAGCGTAAACAATACCTACTATTAAGACATGATCGTTATTCCAGTAAAATGTAACTCCAACACTCCGTAATTGGAACCTTTGTATTGAGCCCCGGATGTTTCCAACTAAAGCCTGCCTGGTTTACACTTTTATCGGAACACACAAGGTAATGGGGTGCTCCAGATGGAATATAAATTAACGCCTGATTATTTGGCAAAAACGCTGCGCTGTGAATACACTACAAGCTGGGGCGATACGTTTGTGTAGGTGCGTCCTGGTACAGAGCTGGCGATAGATAACGTCAGGAGTATTATGTTTCGTACACCTGGACAGTAAGCGTAAACTTTCGTAGCTGTCGTTAAGACTTTTAGAACGATTTAAAAGGAATTTGCCCCAGTTTGATCGATATTTAACTAATACGTATTAACTTGGATTGAGGTAAATAGATCGCTCGTAGTGTATAAACATCCATTGTTGGCAGATACTGCTTCATACTCTGTACAATCCAGATTTGTCTCCCTACAATTTTCATATCTTTAATCCGCTCAAAAATGTATTACATTAGTCAAATAGTAGGTCAAAGAACCCCAGTGACTCAATACCTCAGTAATCCCAGTGATCATCCCCAGTGATCAACATCCTGATCGGCCAATTAGAGGGCCATCTGTTTCACTTTAAACATATTGTTTGTATCAGGCGAATAAAAGAGTGGGAGTTAGAGCACAACCAGTTGCAGTAAGTGTTGGTGCCGTGGGTAACATCTATAGATTACAGCAACATGTGCAAGGTGTTCTCCCAAAGAGTCCATTGGGTTCCCCATTTTGAACAGGATTCCAGTAGATATAATATGTAACTGAAGCATATCAGCTGATTTATCAAACACGTATCTCAGAAACAAAGCATCACTAGGATAGTTCGTCTAGACTGCCTATAAGGACCCTGAATGTCTAATTTTGTAATTATTTGGAAAACAAACTTACAATAAACAATACATACTATTAAGATATGATCGTTACAAAAACCACCAAAAACATTCCTAACTTTAAATACGAAGCTAGATCGTATGCTCGACATTCCGTGCCTTGACACCGCCCAGCTGACTCAAGAAACCTAAGCTTGTTTCCATTAACACTTTGCCATTCTTCATTCGATGCAAAAAATAGTCCATTCCTTAGAATTGCATACAAACGCATATGCCATAATACATTGTGTCGGTGTGGCCATACATGTAGCTAGTTCCCCTTCATCTGCTTTTGTGTTTCCGGTTATTCCACAGTGACCAGGCACCCAGCAAAATTAACCCCAACAAACCGTAATCGAAGTCTTTGTTTTGCACCTTAGATGTTTCCAACTAAAGTGTTCTTAGAGCATAGCTCCTAAAAAGCCTAGTGGATTATTTTAGGATAGGAACACACAAGATTATTGTATGTGACATGTTAACGCTTTAAAGTGGCAAAAAGCAGTGCTGTGAAGACACTACAGGCTGGAGGCGATCTGTAGGTGTAGTTACGTCCTGATACATAAAATTCGCGTCCTAACTCATTGTCCAGTTTCTAACCGTCAGTGAATAAATGCAGGCTATGATGTTAGGTTCTGTTGAGCTAGCAATATATAACGTCAGGAGTATTATGATTCAAACACCTGGAGAATAAGAAGTTAACCTTCTGCACGGCAAAACTGTTTTTACTCACCATTGGTATTTTATGCCTTATTTAAGGTCTTGATTAGGTGATAATTAGGAAGATTTGAATGTTTGCACTTTGTTCGGGTGATAAATGTATTAGCATTGAGAAAATACGCGTTTAAAGTATGCATAGACAGAGATAATTAAGAACAATGTTGAAACATACTTCAAATATAGCGTTAATAACATTAACACCTGTATATAGAATTAGTGGAAAAAAAAATATTCATGCCCTCTAGGATCGAAACCCATTCGCTCATGTTTAATGATTAACAGCGTTGATTATTACAAAACATACAGTTTTGTTCTAAATAGGAAGGTAATAATCGCTCAGAAAGTTTGACTTTTAAAGTGCGAAAAATGTGGAACGTGTTTCGTCTAACGAATTCATCCTTTCTCAGGCGCCATGCTTAGGCTCGTTATATCGCTCCTCTTCCGTACATGTTTCGCCATTGTAGCGGCACAGTAGTATTAACAAAAACTCAAATATATCTGTTGTAAAAATGCGATGAATAGGGTAGAGCAAAGCGTCGGGATCGCAAATGAACGATGAAAGAGCAGCATACACATACCTAAGCAGCGAGTAGAGCTGCGATGAATAGCGTAGAGCAAAGCGCCGGGAACGCAAATAAGCGATGCAAGAGCAGTATGCACATACTGAAGCAGCGAGCAGAGCTGCGATGAATAGGGTAGAGCTAAGCGTCGGGAATGCAAATGAACGATGAAAGAGCAGCATACACATACCGAAGCAGCGAGTAGAGCTGCGATGAATAGCGTAGAGCAAAGCGCCGGGAACGCAAATAAGCGATGCAAGAGCAGTATGCACATACTGAAGCAGCGAGCAGAGCTGCGATGAATAGGGTAGAGCTAAGCGTCGGGAATGCAAATGAACGATGAAAGAGCAGCATACACATACCGAAGCAGCGAGTAGAGCTGCGATGAATAGCGTAGAGCAAAGCGCCGGGAACGCAAATAAGCGATGCAAGAGCAGTATGCACATACTGAAGCAGCGAGCAGAGCTGCGATGAATAGGGTAGAGCTAAGCGTCGGGAATGCAAATGAACGATGCAAGAGCAGCATGCACTGATGTACACTTTTCCAGGTAACATGCATCAACATCTTCACATTGGTACTCTTTGAATGAGTTGAAGGAACTCGGTCTCATCATTCCGTGTTCTAAGTGGTGTTTCATCAAATTCGAGGCTAGCCCGGAGCGTCATCCAAGATTTCTGCAGTAAAGTGCTACTGATAATATTCCTGGATTCAGCTACCCAATAAATTTCATCCTTTATTGTAATCGTGTTAAGCATCTCTGGAATAGAAAGAGAACAATCTTCTTCAATTTATGTTTGCAGAAGCCTTTTCTCTGTGGCTTAGTCTTATGTTCTGCACTACACCTTGATCCATAGGCGGAAGAAACAATACCACGTTAGGTGGGAGAAATATTGCTTTTATGTCTTTACATACCACCTGCATGTCTGAAGGATGTGAAGGAGCATTGGCTTTCAAAAGTAGAGCTTTTGTTGGTAGTCCATTTTTTTTTTTATTAACTTTGTTACTGTAGGAACCGATTCATTTTTTGAACTACTCCTTGAAAATATTACCAATCATCCACCCTTGTTTTCTCCCGTACCAGTCTCCCTTACTTCTGTAATGAACAGAGAGAAAATCAAGTTTATATTTTTAGGGCTCGTGGCTTGGCGGATTTTCTAATCACCATCAATGGTAGCTTGTTTGTTCCCGCGGCGTTACTGCAGGCTAAAATTGTTAGACGCTGTTTGCTCGTTTTAAAGCCTGGCACAGACAATTCCGATTTAGAAGTAAGACACACTTTTTAGTGGGAAGGGCTTCAAAATTCAATCCAGTCTCATCCGCAATAAACACTTGCTGGGGTGAGTAATTTTCAGACGGAATCAAATCTCTGAATTCGTCTAAATATTCTTTTGCTGCAATATTATCGGCTGATAACTTCTCCCCGCTGACCGTTAGTTGTCTAATTTCGTGCCTTCTATTCCATCTATTCAACCATCTTATCCTCGCAGTAAATTACAAATCATCGTGCATTAATTTGCTTCACTGTAATGCCTTTTCTTTATTTATGGGCCACTAATAGGAACTCCTTTCTTTCTGCCTCTTGTGTAAACTATAAAAGTATAACCTCGTCAATTTTTTAATTCACAGAAACTTTCGAATAACGGCGTACCTCCAAAGACTTTTCCCTTGTATTTAGATACTTTAATTTTTGATATGAAAATATATAATGAATGTAATAAAAAAAACGCAATTCTGTCAAATAAAAAATGCACAGTATAACCGAAATGTTTCGGCAAATTCAAACTTTTCCAAATCCAGTCAGGCCTGTCCGATTTAGTTGGCTAAATCGGATTTGAGGGGTTCCACAGTATATGTTTTCAATATTTAATTACTCTCGATCTGGTTTGAAAGCGCAGTCTAGTGGTGATATACTGAACTACTTGAACACAAGAAAATTTTAATTATGTTGCTTAGAAACGGACTTTTTACAAGACTAATATTTGAGTTTTTGTTAACAACTACCATCCCGCTACAATGGCGGGATACGTACGGAAGAGGAGCGATATAGCGAACCTAAGCGTGGCGCCTGAGTAAGGATGACTTCGTTAGGCGAAACACGTTCCACATTTTTCCGCACTTTAAAACTCAAACCTTCTGACCAATTATTACCTTTCTATTTAAAGCAAAACTGTATGTTTTGTAATAATCAACGCTTTTAATCATTAATTATGAGCGAATGGGTTTCGATCCTAGAGTGCACGAATATATTTTTGCCATAAATTTTATATACAGGTGTTAATGTTATTAACGCTATATTCAAAGTCTGATTTGACATTGTTCTTAATTATGTCTGTCTATGCATACCTTTAACACGTATTTTATCAATGCTAATACATTGATCGCCCGAACAAAGAGCAAATAATCAAATCTTCTTAAATATCGCCTAATCAAGACCTTAAGTAAGGCATGAAATACCAATGGTGAGTAAACATGCTATCATTGCAGTGCAGAAGCTTAAGCTCTTACTCTCCAGGTGTTTGAAACATAATACTCCTGACGTTATCTATCGCCAGCTCTACAGAACCTAAAAACATAGACTGAATATATTCTTTGTCGGTCAGAAATTAGACAATGAGTTGGGTCGCGCATTTTATGTATTTGGACGTATCTACACCTCGAATCGCCTTCAGCCTGAAGTGTCTTCACAGCACTGCTTTTTGCCACTTTAAAGCGTTAACATCTCCTCCACCTGTCACATCCAATAATCTTGTGTGTTCCGATTCTAAAATAATCCACCAGGCTTTTTGGGAGCTATGCTCTAAGAACGCTTTAGTTGGAAACATCTTAGGTTCAATTCAAATGCTTTACTTACGGGGTGTTGGGGTTACATTTTGCTGGGTGTCAGGTCACTGCGCAATAACCGGAAACAGACGCAGATGAAGAGGCTAAACTAGCTACATGTATGGTCCCACCGACACAACATGTTTTCGCATATGCTTGTGATGCAATTCTAAGAATGGACTATTTCTTGCATGGAATGAAGAATTTGAAATTGTGAATGGAAACAGCTGAGGTCCCTTGAGTCAGCTGGGCCGTGTCAAGGCATGGAATGTCGAGCGTACGATCTAGCTTTGTATTTAAAGTTAGGAATGATATTTTTCATCTGTGGTTTTTGTAATAACGATCATGTTCTTATAGTAGGTATGGTTTACGCTTGTGTTCAAAATAATTACAAAATATGACATTTCTGGGTCCTAAAAGGCAGTCTAGACGACATATCTAGACTATCTAACTAGTAAATGGTTAGCCCTTGTGTGTAACCCTTTAAACCTTGTATGTGATTTTATTAGCAACCTGGATTATATACATTAGGTGTTTATTTATTATGCATGCATTTAGTGTCCATTTTATTTAAAATGTTATTTTTGTAATTTACATGTAACATATGTTTTCAATATTTAATTCCGCTCGATCGCGTTTGAAAGCGCAATCTAGTAGGGATTTACTGAACTACAAAAATGAAAAAAATTTATAGTTGTTGCTTAGAAACGGTCATTTTACAACACATATATTTGAGTTTTTATTAACAACTAGTGTCCCGCTATAATGGCGGGACATGTACGGAAGAGGAGCGATATAACGAACCTAAGCGTGGCACCTGAGTAAGGATGACTGCGTTAGGCTAAACACGTTCCACATTTTTCCGCGCTTTAGGACTCAAACTTTCTGAGCTATTATTACCTTTTTATTTAAAACGAAACTGTATGTTTTCTAGTAATCAACGCCCATAATCGTTAAATAAAAGCGCATGGGTTTCGATTCTAGAAACCCCAAATATTTTTTTGCTGTAAATTTTATGTATAAGTGTATAATATTGTTAACCCTATATTTAAATTCTGTTTCGACATTGTTTTTATTTATCTCTGTTTATGTTTAATTTTATCACGTATTTTCTCAATGCTAATAGAAAGAGAAATCTTTCTCTTGTTTAGAAAGAGATCACACTCTCTTTGACTTAGACTTTGTGTTTTATCAACTGTTTGGGAGCCCATCTTGTACACGTCTTGCTGTAATCTAGCGCGATATAGATAATGTTACGCATTGCACCAACACTTACTGCAACTGGTTGTGCTGTAACTCCTACAACTATAACGTTTAAAGTGAAACACTTGACACTCCGATTAGCCAGCTAATTAGGACGTTGATCGATCATTAGTCATTGGGGTTCTTTGACCCCCTCGTTGACTAATGTTATGCATTTTTGAGCGGACCAAAGAGATGTAAATTGTATTGAAACAAATCTGGATCGTACAGAGTATGAAGCAGTATCTCCCAACAAGCGATGTTTACACTCTACGAGCGATCTATTTACTTCCGTGCAAGTTAATACGTATTATTGAAAAATCGATCAAACTGGGGCAAATTCCTTTTAAATCGTTCTAAAAGTCTTCAGGGCAGCTACGTAAGTCTACCCTTAGCGATAACATGATAGCAACCCGCTATTTAGTGAACAGTTGATATCGATTATTCGAAAGGTATACAAGCATCTATAACGTTCAACTGGTCGATTCTACAAGGATTTATATTGATAGAGTGTTACTACAAGTTTACTTCTGGTTAAAGAATGTGTTCACGTTTTCATTTATATGTTTTCTTCTAAAACAATCATCTACGTACGTTCTTTATATATTAAACCAAACACTCTTACATTTCTAATGATAAAATAAACCTTCCATGATTTCAAACCTTACAGTACTTTTATCCCTAAATTAATCTAACTAAAACTTACTTTTTAGTTTAATATAATACTGACACTGAGTTTAATATATACTGAGAGTATATAAAGAGTATATATAGAGTACTAAAGAATAAGTTCACGTTTTCATTTATATGTTTTCTTCTAAAGCATTCATCTAGTTACGTTCTTTATATATTAAATCAAACACTTACTACTTTCTAGTTTAATATAATACTATTACTCTACTGAGAGTATATTTCCTAGCTCAAAAATGTATTACCTTAGTCAACTAGGAGGTGAAAGAACACCAGTGACTAATGCCTCAGTGATCCCAGTGATCAACATCCTGATCGGCCAATAAGAGTGCTAACTGTTTCACTTCAAACATTAATGTTGTAGCCGGGGAATAAGAGCGGAGCTAACAGCACAACCAGTTGCAGTAAGTGTTGGTGCCGTGGGTAACATTATCTATATATTACAGCAAAACCTGTGCAATGTGAGTTGACAGAGAGTGTGATGCCTTTCTAAACCAGATTTCAAGCTGTGATGAAACTTGGGTTTACCATTTTGAACAAGATTCCAGTAGATAAAACATGTAACTGAAGCGTATCAGCTGATTTATCAAAAAGTATCTCGGAAACCAAGCATCACTAGGATAGGTCGTCTACACTGTCTTTTAGGACCCTGAAATGTCATATTTTGTAATTATTTGGAAAACAAACTTACAATAAACAATACCTACTATTATGATATGATCGTTACAAAAACCACCAAAAACATTCCTAACTCTAAATACGAAGCTAGATAGTATGCTCGACATTCCGTGCCTTGACACCGCCCAACTGACTCAAGAAACCATTAGCAATTTGCCATTCTTCATTCCATGCAAGAAATAGTGCATTCTTAGAATTAAATACAAACGCATACGCCATAATACATTGTGTCGGTGGGACCATACATGTAGCTAGTTTAGCAACTTCATCTGCTATTGTGTTTCCTGTTATTCCGCAGTGACCAGGCATCCAGCAAAATGTAACCCCAACACCCCGTAATTGGAGCCTTTGTATTGAACCTAAGATGTTTCTAACTAAAGTGTTCTTAGAGCATAGCTCCTAAAAAGTCTGGTGGATTATTTTATGATATTAACACACAAGGTTATTGGATGTGGTAGATGGAGGAGATGTTAACGCTTTAAAGTTGCAAAAAGCAGTGATGTGAAGACACTACAGGCTAATGGCGATCCGTAGGAGTAGATACGTCCTAATATATAAAATACGCATCCTAACTCATTGTCCAGTTTCTAACCGTCTTTGAATATATTCAGGCTGTGTTGTTAGGTTCTGTAGAGCTGGCGATAGATAACATCAGGAGTATTATGTTTCATACACCGGTAGAGTAAGAAGTTAATCTTCTGCACTGCAATGATGGCATGTTTACTCACCATTGATAATTTCATGTTGTATTTAAGGCCTTGATTAGGAGACATTTAGGAAGTTGTGAATGTTTGCAGTTTGTTCGGATGGTAAATGTATTAGCATTGTGAAAATACGTATTAAAATCAAAACTAGTCAGAGATATTTAAAAATAATGTGTCTAACAGACTTTAAATATAGCGTTAAGAAAGTTATACACAAAAAAATATATATATGGCAAAAAAATATTTTAGCCCTCTAGGATCGAAAACCATGCGGTTATATTTAATGATTAACAGCGTTGATTACTACAAAACATACAATTTTGTTTTAAATAAAAAGGTAATAATTGGTGAGAAAATTTGGGTTTTGAAGCGCGGAAAAATGTGGATCGTGTTTCGCCTAACGCAGTCATCCTTACTCAGGCGCCACGCTTAGGTTCGGTATATCGCTCCTCTTCCGTACATGTACCCCTATTGTAGTTGGACAATAGTTGCTAACATAAACTCAAATATATCTGTTGTAAAACTCATTTTACATGATAAACATTTGGCATTATGTATAATACCTAGATATATTTAATGCTTAGGCAAATTATGTAAAGTCGTACGAAATCATTTCCCTCATATAATGTCTGGAATAAGTACTTTGCCTGTAACACATATCCAAGTTGCTAATAAGAATCACAGACTAGTTTTAAAGTGTTCACACAAGGGCTAACCCTTGATTAGTTGTAAAGAATAGGAAGGTTGGATATGTTGAAGTCAGGCGTGGCAAAATCTTTCTGGGCAAAATGTAGAGTAAAATTAGGTGTGATATAAAGGAAAAAAACATACCTATGGCCTTACTTTACCTCATGCAGAGAACACAATAAAGAAAGAGGAGAAGAATGTTTGATTTCTTTTTCAATTCCTTCTATTAGCTCTTTCTCTCCTTATATAAATCTTGTACACATTTTCAATTGTTAATAAAATAGGTTTTTATTCATCCAATCAAGTTGAAATAAATGTTTTTAAAGCTGTAGTTTATGACAATTAATTGACGTTAATACAGTTTTTTCAAATACTTATTCATTAATTATATTTTAACAGACGATGTCCCTTTCGGATTCAAACTGCAGATATACATGTTTGAAATCCAGCACTTTGGCACTGAGACAACTTTCGCATAGCTACAAATCAATCAAGTGTGTTTATGAAATTACAAGAGAAAGGTTCCTTGCAATATTAAAGCATTAAAAGATAAGGTTATAAATAGAATGAGAAGTTATAAACCGCCATCAGTTCATAAATTAGAAACGAAAAAAAGTGAAAGCGAATAAATAGTAAAAAGCAAAAATAATAGTCCAGAACCGTATTCCATATAGAGAGGAAAATAGAAAATTACAAGGAAACTTGTTTCATTTTGCTACTTAATATTGTGATTCTGTTATATTTATATACATATTTATATTCATTGTAATTGTAAAAAATGTAACTGAAATAATATTTTTCTTTGTCGACCTCAGTAAGAAATGATTAAACAGTTTGTCCATATTATTTGTTAATTTGTTAAATTCAATAAAGCCTGGTGGGGTATCTCACTAACGACTGCTGACATAATCATGGGTTGTCCACCAGGAACTCTCTGCCGAAGACTGTAAGGATAAAAAGCGTAACGAAAAAAAGAAAGTCAATAAATATAACAAACAAAAATAACAGTCCAACACACATATACTGTATAGGAAGGAAAATGTAAGATCGCAAGGAAATTCGCTTTCTATTTTGCCACTTAATATTGCAATTCTGTCACATGCTAATACATATTTATATCAATTGTAATTTCAAAATACAAAGTAATTAAAATAACAAAATTTGTCTACCTCATTAGGAAGTGATTAAACATTGTGTTCTATATTATTTGTTAATTAGTTAAATTCAATAAAGCCTGGTGGGGTGTTTCTCTGACGACTACTGACATAATCATGGGTTGTCCACCAGGAACTCTCTGCCGAAGAGGGGAACGCTAAGAAGCATTATAGGTAAGGCGAGGAATCTGTTGTGCGTTCAGAAAGTAAGATGAAAACGTGAACCAGAAATAAACACGCAGTGACAATCGATCAAATCACATCGTTGTAAAATCGACTAGTTGAACGTTATAGACGCTTATATACCTTTCGAATAGTCGATATCAAGTGATCACTAAATAACGGGTTACTAGCAAGTTATAGCTAAGAGTAAACCTTCGTAGCTGTCCTCAAGACATTTAGAACGATGAAAAAGTACTTACTTTCTTCCTTTACTTTATCCAAATGCCCGCCCTTGGCTGTTGAACTTGGCGTCGAGCCTCCCACTAACGACCGGTTCTGGATAGCTAGTCGTCCAGTTCAGGACAGGCTTAAATGTGGTCCCCATTCATAATATCGTTGAGACAGAGCGGACACGTATCGGACTCCGCTAGGCCAAAACGGTAGAGGTGGGCCTGGAGATAGTCGTGTCCTGTCAGAAGTCGAAAGTCAGCCACGGCAGTTGCTCTATCGCTTGTGGGCGATGAAAAAGTAATTTGCCCCAGTTTGATCGACTAATACGTATTTACTTGCACGGAGATAAATAGATCGCCCATAGAGTGTAAAGATCGATTATTGGGAGATACCGATTCATCCTCTGTACAATCAAGATTTGTCTACCTACAATTTCCATGTCTTTGGTCCACTCAAAAATGCATTACACTAGTCAACGAGGAGGTCAAAGAACGAGAGGTATAGAGACTAATACCTCAGTGAACCCAGTGATCAACGTCCTGATCGACCAATCGGAGTGTCAAGCGTTTCACTTTCAACATTATGTTTGTATCAGGCGAATAAGAGTGGGACTTGCAGCACAAACAGTTGCAGTAAGTGTTGATACAGTGCGTAGCATTATCAATGACAAGCTAGATTACAGCAATACTTGTGCAAGATCGGCTCTCAAAGAGTTAACGCAACACAAAGTGTGAGATGAAAGGGCGTTCTGAGCCAGATATAAACTGTGATAAAACATGGAGCTGAAGCACACCAGCTGATTTGTCAAAAAGTAACTCAGAGGCAAATCATTACTAGGATAGGTCGTATTGACTGCCTTTAAGGACCCTAAGATGTCATATTTTGTATTTATGTGGAAGACAAGCGTAAACAATAGTGACAAGCAAAAATAATAGTTCAGACCCGTATTCTATATAGAGAGGAAAATAGAAAATTGCAAGGGAATTCGCTTACATTTTGCTACTTAATATAGTGAATCTTTCATATGTATATACATATTTATATTATTTGTAATTATAAAAAGTAACTGAAATAATGTTTTTCTTGTCGACCCCAGTAGGGAATGATAAAACATATTTGTCTAAATTATTTGATAATTTGATAAATTCAATAAAGCCTGGTATCTCACTGACTACTAATATAATCATGGGTTGTCCATCAGGAACTCTCTGCTGAAGAATATAATGATAAGAAGGATTATAATTAAGTTTAGGAATCTGTTGTGCGTTCAGAAAGTGAAATGAAAACGTGAACACATTCTTTAGCCAGACATAAGCACGCAGTGACAGTTGATCAACTCAAATCGTTGTAGAATGGACTAGGTGAACGTTATAGCCGCTTGTATACCTTATGAATAGCCATATCAAATGATCACTAAATAGCGGATTGCTAGCACGTTATCGCTAAGGATAGACTTACGTAGCTGTCGTCAAGACTTGTAGAACTATTTAAAAATAAATTTGCCCCAGTTTGATCGATATTTGATGCATAATAATTTAACACCTAATGTATATGTTACAGGCAATGTATTAAGTCAGTCACTTCATAGAATGTATAGTCAGTCTATACATTGCTCAAAATTGACGGGCAAAGTATTAAACAAATTGTATCTCATACTTTACCTGGGCATTTTATACAATGCCCACCATGACTCGGGCAGAGCTACAGGCTGCGACAAGCAAGCACAGACCAAGCGGCCAAGGTTTCATTAGATGCACCGGCAACTCAAAATGTCAAACTAAAAAGTATTCATTTGTAAAAAACAACAGAACGTGTAAATTCAAAGTGGCACAATGCTCTTTCCTGTTGAAATAAGTAGTAAATTTTCTTTAATAAGTTGTTGGTTCGCAAACATGACTGAAATTATTTCCAGCCAAAAAACTTAAACCTTAAAAATGTCGTTTTCGTTTACATTGTTAGTTAAGAGATTGTAGTAACATTTAATTTTCATATGTAATTAGATAGTGTTCAGTATAAAGTTAATTTGTGATATATTTTACCCGATAAACGTTTGGCATTATATACAATACCTAAACAATATATATATATATATATATATATATATATATATATATATATATATATATATATATATATATATATATATATAGTGCATAGACAAACAATGTAAAATCGTGCGAAATCATTAGCCTCATAAAATGCCTAGAATAATCACTTTGCCTGTAACACATATCCAAGTTGCTAATAAGAATCACAGACAAGTTTTAAGGGGTTCACACAAGGGCTAACCCTTGATTAGTTGTAAAGAGGGGGGAAGTAGGTAGATAGGGGATGTTGAATTTAGGCGTTGACAATATCTTCTTGTGCAATTCTTAGGCTGAGTAAAGTAGAGGAAAATTAGGTAGGATGTTAAGAAAAAACATACCTATGTGACCTTACTTTATCACATAGAGAGAGAAGAAGGTTGTACTTGTAGCAAAGGAATGTTGACAGCTTTTTGAATTTCTTCTGTTAACTCACACGCTTTAGTGGTATATACCATATGCAAAGTTTCAATCGTTATTCAAGTACGTCTCTATTTATAAAATTATGATCAAATACAGTTTTTTAAACCTATAATGAAGGACAATTGATGTTAATAAAGTTTTTTCAAATATTTATTCATTACTTTAAAAAAAACTTTTAAAATAACAATATATCAGTCTTTATAAAGTTATAAACCGCCATCAGCTTCATAAATTAGAAAGGACAAAAACGAATAAATTGTAACAAGTAAAAATAATAGTCCAGACCCGTATTCTATATATGGAGGAAAATAGAAAATTGCAAGGAAACTCGCTTTCACTTTTCTATTTAATATTGTGATTCTGTCATATGTATATACATATTTATATTAAACGTAATTGTAATTGCAAAAAAGTAACTAAAACAATATTTTTCTTTGTCGTCCTCAGTAAGAAATGCATAAAATGTTTTTCTTCTATACTTTTTGTTAATTTGTCAAAATTCAATAAAGCCTGGTGAAGTAGCTCACTGATATAATCATGGGTTGTTCACCGGGAACTCTCTGCCGAAGAAGCATTATGGGTAAGGTTAGGAAGCTGTTGAGTTTTCAGAAAGTAAAATGAAAACCTGAACACATTCCTTAACCAGAAGTAAACATGCAGTCACACTCGATCAATTCAAATCGTTGTAGCATCGAGTAGTTGAGTGGTATAGACGCTTGTATAATTTCGAATAGTCGATATCAAGTGTTCACAAAATATCGGATTGCTAGCACTTATCGCTAAGGGTAGACTTACGTAACTGTCCTCAAGACTTTTAGAACGATTCAAAAAGAATTTGTGCCAGATTGATCGATATTTGACTATTACGTATTTCAGTATTACTTGCACGGAAGTAAATAGATCGCCCTTAGCGTGTAAAAATTGATTGTTGGGAGATACTGCTTCATCCTATGTACAATTCAGAATTTTCTCCCTATTATTTTCATATCTTTATTCCGTTCGAAAATGCATTACAGTAGGCAACGAGGAGATCAAAGTACCCCAGTGACTAATGATCAATGTCTTTTTTGGCCAATCAGTGTCAAATGTTGTAGTTTAAACATTATGTATGTATCAGGCGAATAAGAGTGGGAGTTACAGTTGCAGTTGCAGTCACCAGTTGCAGTAAGTGTTGGTGCAGTGCGTAACGTTATCTATAACACGCTAGATTACATCAATACTTGTGCAAGATGATCATAGAGTTGACACAGCTCAAAGTGTGAGTTGAATGGCCGTATGATGCTTTCCAGAACAAGGTTTCCACTTTTGATGAAACTTGGATTCACCATTTTGAACCAAAGTCCAATTGATAAAACATAACTGAAGCTCTACAGCGGATCAGTCAAAACGTAAATCAGAAGCCAAGCGCTAGCAGGGTAAGTAGTTTAGACTGTCTCTAGGACCCCGAGGTCTCGTACTTTGTAATTATTTGGAAGACAAGCGTACAATAAATAATATCTTCTATTAAGACATGATCGTTATTAGAAAAACCACCCATGGAAAATAACTTTGCTAGCTTTAAATACAAAGATAGATCGTATGCACGACAACAAGCTTGTTTCCATTCACACTTTGCCATTCTTCAATCCATTCAAGATATAGTGCATTCTTAGAATTGCATAGAAAGTCATATGCTATAACAGGTTGTGTCGTTGGGACTATGCATGTAGCTAGTTTAGCCCCTTCACCTGCTTTTGTGTTTCCGTTTATTGCGCAGTGATTAGGTACCCACCAAAATTTTATCTCAACACCCCGTAATTGCAGCCTTTGTAATGAGCCCAGGATGTTTCCAAATAAAGCGTTCTTGGAGCATAATTCATGAATCACGTGGCCAGCACTTTTCGAATCGGAACACACAACATAATGCGGCCGATGGAATACAAATTTTCACCTAATAAATGGCAAAACAGCTCTGCTATGAAACCACTACAGGTGATCCGTAGGTGTAGTTGCGTCCGGATATATAAAATGCCCATCCTGGCTCATAGTTCAGTTTCTAACCGTCTATGAATAAATTCAGACTCTGTTGTTAGGTTCTGTAGAGCTGGTGATAGATAACATCAGGAGTTTTATGTTTCATACACCGGGACAGTAAGAAGTTAATCTTCTACACTGTAATGATGGCATGTTTACTCACCATTGATAATTTCATGTTGTATTTAAGGCCTTGATTAGGAGACATTTAGGAAGTTGTGAATGTTTGCAGTTTGTTCGGATGGTAAATGTATTAGCATTGTGAAAATACGTATTAAAATCAAAACTAGTCAAAGATATTTAAAAATAATGTTTCGAAACAGACTGTAAATATAGCGTTAAGAAAGTTATACACCTACAAATAAAATATTTTAGCCCTATAGGAACGAAATCCATTCGCTCATATTTAATGATTAACAGCGTTGATTACTACAATACATACAGTTTTGTTTTAAATGAAAAGGTAATAATCGGTCAGAAAGTTTGAGTTTAAAAGCGCGGAAAATGTGTAACGTGTTTCGCCTAACGCAGTCATCCTTACTCAGGCGCCACGCTTAGTTTCGTTATACCGCTTCTTTTCCGCACATGTCCCTCCATTGCAGCAGGACAGTAGTTGTTAACAAAAACTCAAATATATCTGTTTTAAAAAATCCATTTCTAAGCAACAGTTTAAATTTTACCTGAGTTTTAGTAGTTCAGTGTTTTAGAGGTCAAAGAACCCTAGTGACTAATGATCAACGTTCTAATTAGCTGGCTAATCGGAGTGTCAAGTGTTTCACTTTACATTATTGTTGTAGCCGGCGAATAAGAGTGGGAATTACAGCACAACCAGTTGCAGTAAGTGCTGGTGCAGTCCGTAACATTATCTATAACAAGCTAGATTACAACAAAACCTGTGCAAGACGGGTTCCCAAAAAGTGAACAACACAAAGTTTGAGTTGAAAGGGCGCGTGATCCTTTCCTGAAAATGATTTCAACCTGGTATGAAACTTGGGTTTACCATTTTGAACCAGAATCCAGTAGGCAAAGCATGAAACTAAAGCTCTACAGCTGATCTGTCAAATAAAAGAAACTTAGAACACAAAACGTTAGCAAGATAGGTCGTATTGACTTCCTTTTAGGACCCTGAAGTGTCGTATTATGTAATTATCTGCAAGACTTAGATGTATATCTACAACTTAGATGTTTATTAAAAAAAACACAGAAGAAAAAACGCCTTGCTAACCTCAGATAGAAACCTAGATTTAGCTACACGAAAATGTATGTTTTGACACCACCCAGCTGAACCAAGTAACGTCAGATTGTTTCTATTCACACTTTGTCTTTCTTCATTCCTGCAAGAAATAGTGAATTCCTAGAATTGCATACAAACTCAGATGCCATAAGACGTTGTGTCGATAGCACCATATTTGTAGCTAGTTTAGCTCCTTCATCTGCTTCTGTGCTTCCGACTATTCCGCAGTGACCAGGCACTCAGTAAAATGTAACTCCAACACTCCGTAATTGGAACCTTTGTATTGAGCCCCGAATGTTTCCAACTAAAGCGTTCTTAGAGCAATATTCCTGGACTGCCTGGTTTACACATTTATCGGAACACACAAGGTAATGGAGTGCTCCAGATGGAATATAAATTAACGCCTGATTAATGGCAAAAACGCTGCGCTGTGAATACACTACAAGCTGGGGCGATACGTTTGTGTAGGCGCGTCCTGGTACAGAGCTAACGATAGGTAACGTCAGGAGAATTATGTTTCGTACACCTGGAGAGTAATCGTAAACTTTCGTAGCTGTCCTCAGCACTTTTAGAACGATTTAAAAGGAATTTGCCCCAGTTTGATCGATATTTAACTAATACGTATTAACTTGGATTGAGGTAAATAGATCGCTCGTAGTGTATAAACATCCATTGTTGGCAGATACTGCTTCATACTCTGTACAATCCAGATTTGTCTCCCTACAATTTTCATATCTTTAATCCGCTCAAAAATGTATTACATTAGTCAAATAGTAGGTCAAAGAACCCCAGTGACTCAATACCTGAGTAATCCCAATGATCATCCCCAGTGATCAACATCCTGATCGGCCAATTAGAGGGCCATCTGTTTCACTTTAAACATATTGTTTGTATCAGGCGAATAAAATAGTGGGAGTTAGAGCACAACCAGTTGCAGTAAGTGTTGGTGCCGTGGGTAACATCTATAGATTACAGCAACATATGCAAGGTGGGCTCCCAAAGAGCCCATTGGGTTCCCCATTTTGAACAGGATTCCAGTAGATATAATATGTAACTGAAGCATATCAGCTGATTTATCAAACACGTATCTCAGAAACCAAGCATCACTAGGATAGTTCGTCTAGACTGCCTTTTAGGACCCTGAATGTCATATTTTGTAATTATTTGGAAAACAAACTTACAATAAACAATACATACTATTAAGATATGATCGTTACAAAAACCACCAAAAACATTCCTAACTTTAAATACGAAGCTAGATCGTATGCTCGACATTCCGTGCCTTGACACCGCCCAGCTGACTCAAGAAACCTAAGCTTGTTTCCATTAACACTTTGCCATTCTTCATTCGATGCAAGAAATAGTCCATTCCTTAGAATTGAATACAAACGCATATGCCATAATACATTGTTTCGGTGTGACCATACATGTAGCTAGTTCCCCTTCATCTGCTTTTGTGTTTCCGGTTATTCCACAGTGACCAGGCACCCAGCAAATTGTAACCCCAACACCCCGTAATCGAAGCCTTTGTATTGCACCTAAGATGTTTCCAACTAAAGTGTTCTTAGAGCATAGCTCCTAAAAAGCCTGGTGGATTATTTTAGGATAGGAACACACAAGATTATTGTATGTGACATGTTAACGCTTTAAAGTGGCAAAAAGCAGTGCTGTGAAGACACTACAGGCTGTAGGCGATCTGTAGGTGTAGATACGTCCTAATACATAAAATTCGCGTCCTAACTCATTGTCCAGTTTCTAACCGTCAGTGAATATATTCAGGCTATGTTGTTAGGTTCTGTTGAGCTAGCAATACATAACGTCAGGAATATTATGTTTCAAACACCTGCAGAATAAGAAGTTAACTTCTGCACTGCAACGCTGTTTTTACTCACCATTGGTATTTTATGCCTTATTTAAGGTCTTGATTAGGTGATATTTAGGAAGATTTGAATGTTTGCACTTTGTTCGGGCGATAAATGTATTAGCATTGAGAAAATACGCGTTTAAAGTATGCATAGACAGAGATAATTAAGAACAATGTTGAAACCTACTTCAAATATAGCGTTAATAACATTAACACATGTATATAGAATTAGTGGCAAAAAAAAATATTCATGCCCTCCAGGATCGAAACCCATTCGCTCATGTTTAATGATTAACAGCGTTGATTATTACAAAACATACAGTTTTGTTCTAAATAGGAAGGTAATAATCGCTCAGAGAGTTTGAGTTTTAAAGTGCGGAAAAATGTGGAACGTGTTTCGTCTAACGAAGTCATCCTTTCTCAGGCGCCATGTTAGGCTTGTTATATCGCTCCTCTTATGTACATGTCCCGCCATTGTAGCGGCACAGTAGTATTAACAAAAACTCAAATATATCTGTTGTAAAAATGCGATGAATAGGGTAGAGCAAAACTTCGAAACGTAAAAAAATGATGAAAGAGCAGCATGCACATACTGAAGTAGCGAGCAGAGCTGCGATGAATAGGATAGAGCAAAGCGTCGGGATCGCAAATAAACGATGCAAGAGCAGCATGCACATACTGAAGCAGCGAGTAGAGCTGCGATGAATAGGGTAGAGCAAAGCGTCGGGATCGCAAATAAACGATGCAAGAGCAGCATGCACATACTGAAGCAGCGAGCAGAGCTGCGATGAATAGGGTAGAGCAAAGCGTCGGGAACGCAAATAAACGATGCAAGAGCAGCATGCACATACTGAAGCAGCGAGTAGAGCTGCGATGAATAGGGTAGAGCAAAGCGTCGGGATCGCAAATAAACGATGCAAGAGCAGCATGCACATACTGAAGCGGCGAGCAGAACTCCGATGAATAGGGTAGAGCAAAGCGTCGGGATCGCAAATAAAAGATGCAAGAGCAGCATGCACATACTGAAGCGGCGAGCAGAACTCCGATGAATAGGGTAGAGCAAAGCGTCGGGATCGCAAATAAACGATGCAAGAGCAGCTTGCACATACTGAAGCGGCGAGCAGAACTCCGATGAATAGGGTAGAGCAAAGCGTCGGGAACGCAAATAAACGATGAAAGAGCAGCATGCACATACTGAAGTAGCGAGTAGAGCTGCGATGAATAGGGTAGAGCAAAGCGTCGGGAACGCAAATAAACGATGCAAGAGCAGCTTGCACATACTGAAGCGGCGAGCAGAACTCCGATGAATAGGGTAGAGCAAAGCGTCGGGAACGCAAATAAACGATGAAAGAGCAGCTTGCACATACTGAAGCGGCGAGCAGAACTCCGATGAATAGGGTAGAGCAAAGCGTCGGGAACGCAAATAAACGATGAAAGAGCAGCTTGCACATACTGAAGCGGCGAGCAGAACTCCGATGAATAGGGTAGAGCAAAGCGTCAGGAACGCAAATAAACGATGCAAGAGCAGCATGCACATACTGAAGCAGCGAGTAGAGCTGCGATGAATAGGGTAGAGCAAAGCGTCGGGATCGCAAATAAACGATGCAAGAGCAGCTTGCACATACTGAAGCGGCGAGCAGAACTCCGATGAATAGGGTAGAGCAAAGCGTCGGGAACGCAAATAAACGATGAAAGAGCAGCATGCACATACTGAAGCAGCGAGTAGAGCTGCGATGAATAGGGTAGAGCAAAGCGTCGGGAACGCAAATAAACGATGCAAGAGCAGCATGCACATACTGAAGCAGCGAGTAGAGCTGCGATGAATAGGGTAGAGCAAAGCGTCGGGATCGCAAATAAACGATGCAAGAGCAGCATGCACATACTGAAGCAGCGAGCAGAGCTGCGATGAATAGGGTAGAGCAAAGCGTCGGGAACGCAAATAAACGATGCAAGAGCAGCATGCACATACTGAAGCAGCGAGTAGAGCTGCGATGAATAGGGTAGAGCAAAGCGTCGGGATCGCAAATAAACGATGCAAGAGCAGCATGCACATACTGAAGCGGCGAGCAGAACTCCGATGAATAGGGTAGAGCAAAGCGTCGGGATCGCAAATAAAAGATGCAAGAGCAGCATGCACATACTGAAGCGGCGAGCAGAACTCCGATGAATAGGGTAGAGCAAAGCGTCGGGATCGCAAATAAACGATGCAAGAGCAGCTTGCACATACTGAAGCGGCGAGCAGAACTCCGATGAATAGGGTAGAGCAAAGCGTCGGGAACGCAAATAAACGATGAAAGAGCAGCATGCACATACTGAAGTAGCGAGTAGAGCTGCGATGAATAGGGTAGAGCAAAGCGTCGGGAACGCAAATAAACGATGCAAGAGCAGCTTGCACATACTGAAGCGGCGAGCAGAACTCCGATGAATAGGGTAGAGCAAAGCGTCGGGAACGCAAATAAACGATGAAAGAGCAGCTTGCACATACTGAAGCGGCGAGCAGAACTCCGATGAATAGGGTAGAGCAAAGCGTCGGGAACGCAAATAAACGATGAAAGAGCAGCTTGCACATACTGAAGCGGCGAGCAGAACTCCGATGAATAGGGTAGAGCAAAGCGTCGGGATCGCAAATAAACGATGCAAGAGCAGCTTGCACATACTGAAGCGGCGAGCAGAACTCCGATGAATAGGGTAGAGCAAAGCGTCGGGAACGCAAATAAACGATGAAAGAGCAGCATGCACATACTGAAGCAGCGAGCAGAACTCCGATGAATAGGGTAGAGCAAAGCGTCGGGAACGCAAATAAACGATGAAAGAGCAGCATGCACATACCGAAGCAGCGAGTAGAGCTGCGATGAATAGGGTAGAGCAAAGCGTCGGGATCGCAAATAAACGATGCAAGAGCAGCATGCACATACTGAAGCAGCGAGTAGAGCTGCGATGAATAGGGTAGAGCAAAGCGTCGGGAACGGAAATAAACGATGCAAGAGCAGCATACCGAAGCAGCGAGTAGAGCTGCGATGAATAGGGTAGAGCAAAGCGTCGGGAACGCAAATAAACTATGCAAGAGCAGCACACACATACTGAAGCAGCGTGCAGAACTGCGATGAATAGCGTAGAGCAAAGCGCCGGGAACGCAAATAAGCGATGCAAGAGCAGTATGCACATACTGAAGCAGCGAGTAGAGCTGCGATGAATAGGGTAGAGCTAAGCGTCGGGAATGCAAATGAACGATGCAAGAGCAGCATGCACTGATGTACACTTTTCCAGGTAACATGCATCAACATCTTCACATTGGTACTCTTTGAATGAGTTGAAGGAGCTCAGTCTCATCATTCCGTGTTCTAAGTTTTGTTTCATCAAATTCGAGGCTAGCCCGGAGCGTCTTCCAAGATTTCTGCAGTAAAGTGCTACTGATAATATTCCTGGATTCAGCTACCCAGTAAATTATTTCCTTTATTGTATTCGTGTTAAGCTTTTCTGGAATAGAAAGAGAACAATCTTCTTCAATTTATGTTTGCAGAAGCTTTTTTCTCTGTGGCTCAGTCTCATGTTCTGCACTACACCTTGATCCATAAGCGGAAGAAACGATACCACGTTAGGTGGGAGAAATATTGCTTTTATGTCTTTACATACCAACTGCATGTCTGAAGGATGTGAAGAAGCATTGGCTTTCAAAAGTAGAGCTTTTGTTGGTAGTCCATTTTTTTTTTTTTTATTAACTTTTGTTATTGTAGGAACCGATTCATTTCTTGAACTACTCCTTGAAAATATTACCAATCATCCACCCTTGTTTTCTCCCGTACCAGTCTCCCTTACTTCTGTAATGAACAGAGAGAAATTCAAGTTTATATATTTAGGGCTCGTGGCTTGGCGGATTTTCTAATCACCATTAATGGTAGCTTGTTTGTTCCCGCGGCGTTACTGCAGGCTAAAACTGTTAGACGCTGTTTGCTCGCTTTAAAGCCTGGCACAGACAATTCCTATTTAAAAGTAAGACTTTTAGTGGGAAGGGCTTTAAAATTCAATCCAGTCTCATCCGCAATAAACATTTGCTGGGGTGAGTAATTTTCAGACGGAATCAAATCTCTGAATTCATCTAAATATTTTTTTGCTGCAATATTATCGGCTGATAACTTCTTCCCGCTGATCGTTAGTTGTCTAATTTCGTGCCTTCTATTCTATCTATTCAACCATCTTATGCTCGCAGTAAATTCCAAATCATCGTGCATTAACTTGCTTAACTGTAATGCCTTATCTTTATTTATGGGCAACTAATAGGAACTCCTTTCTTTCTACCTCTCTTGTGTAAACTATAAAAGTATAACCTCGTCAATTTTTTAATTCACAGAAACTTTCGAATAACGGCGTACCTCCAAAGACTTTTCCCTTGTATTTAGATACTTTAATTTTTGATATGAAAATATATAATGAATGTAATAAAAAAACGCAATTCTGTCAAATGAAAAATGCACAGCATAACCGAAATGTTTCGGCAAATCCAAACTTTTCCAAATCCAGACAGGTTATAGCCTGTCCGATTTAGTTGGCTAAATCGGATTTGAGCGGTTCTACTGTATATCTTTTCAATATTCAATTACTCTCGATCTGGTTTGAAAGCGCAGTCTAGTGGTGATTTACTGAACTACTTGAACACAAGAAAATTTTAATTCTGTTGCTTAGAAACGGACTTTTTACAAGACATATATTTGAGTTTTTGTTAACAACTACCATCCCGCTACAATGGCGGGATACGTACGGAAGAGGAGCGATATAGCGAACCTAAGCGTGGCGCTTGAGTAAGGATGACTTCGTTTGGCGAAACACGTTCCACATTTTTCCGCACTTTAAAACTCAAACCTTCTGACCAATTATTACCTTTCTATTTAAAGCAAAACTGTATGTTTTGTAATAATCAACGCTTTTAATCTATAATTATGAGCGAATGGGTTTCGATCCTAGAGTGCACGAATATTTTTTTGCCATAAATTTTATATACAGGTGTTAATGTTAATAACGCTATATTCAAAGTCTGATTTGACATTGTCCTTAATTATGTCTGTCTATGCATACCTTTAACACGTATTTTATCAATGCTAATACATTTATCGCCCGAACAAAGTGCAAACATTCAAATCTTCCTAAATATCACCTAATCAAGACCTTAAGTAAGCTATGAAATACCAATGGTGAGTAAACATGCCATCATTGCAGTGCAGAAGATTAACTTCTTAGTCTCCAGGTGTATGAAGCATAATACTCCGGACGTTATGTATCGCTAGCTTTACGGAACCTAATAACAGAGTCTGAATATATTCACTGACGGTTAGAAACTGGACAATGAGTTGGGACGCGCATTTTATGTATTAGGACGTAACTACACCTACGGCTCGCCTCCAGCCTGTAGTGTCTTCACAGCACTGCCTTTTGCCACTTTAAAGCGTTAACATGTCACATACAATAATCTTGTGTGTTCCTATCCTAAAATAATCCATTAGGCTTTTTAGGAGCTGTGCTCTAAGAACGCTTTAGTTGGAAACATCTTAGGTTCAATTCAAATGCTCTAATTACGAGATGTTGGGGTTACATTTTGCTGGGTGCCAGGCTACTGCGGAATAACAAATAACACAATAGCAGATGAAGGGGCTAAACTAGGTACATGTATGGTCCCACCGACACAACGTGTTATCGCATATGCGTGTGATGCAATTCTAAGAGCGCACTGTTTCCTGCATGGAATGAAGAATGTTAAATTGTGAATGGAAACAAGCTGAGGTTCCTTGAGTCAGCTGGGTCATGCATACGATCTAGCATTGTATTTAAAGTTAGGAATGATATTTTTCATCTGTGGTTTATGTAATAACGATCATGTCTTAATAGTAGGTATTGTTTACGCTTGTCTTCAAAATATTTACAAAATATGACACTTCAGGGTCCTAAAAGGTAGTCTAGACGACCTATCCTAGTGATGCTTTTTTTCTGAGTTACGTTTTGATAAATCAGCTGATATGCTTCAGTTACATATTTTTTCTACTGGAATCTGGTTCAAAATGGTGAACCCAAGTTTCATCACACGTTGAAATCTTGTTTAGAAAAAGGCCACACTCCCTTTCAGCTAGCGCTTTGTGTTGTGTCAACTCTTACGGAGCCCATCTTACACAAGTATTGCTGTAATCCATAGATAATGTTACCCACGGCACCAACACTAACTGCAACTGGTTGTGCTGAAAGATGAACTCTTATTCACCTGATAGAAACATAATGTTTAAAGTGAAACATTTGGCACGCTAAATGGTCGATCAGGACGTTGATCACTGGGATCACTGAGGTATTAGTCACTGGGGTTCTTTGACCTCCTAGTTGACTAATATAAATCATTTTTGAGCGGAATAAAGATATGAAAATTGTAGGGAGACAAATCTGGATTGTACAGAGAATGAAGCAGAATCTCCCAACAATAGGTGTTTACACTCAATGGGCGATCTATTTACCTCAGTGCAAGTTAATACTTATAAGTCAAATATCGATCAGACTGGTGCAAATTCGTTTTAAATACAGTAGTTCTAAAAGTCTTGAGGACAGCTATGTAAGTCTACCCTTAGCGTTAACTTGTTAGCAACTCGCTATTTAATGATCAAATTATATCGTCAATTTCGAAAAGTATACAATCGTCTATACCGCTCAACTAGTCGATTCTACAACGATTTAAGTTGATCGACTGTCATTGCATGTTTACCTCTAGTAAAAGAGTCGGTTCACATGTTCATTTCACTTTCTGAGCGCACAACAGATTCCACACCTTACACATAAAAATTGCAAGCTATGAAGAAACAGTTTTAAACAATTTTCTACTGCGGTCTAGAAACATAACTTTTATTTTAGTTACTTTTTGTTTTGAAATTATAATTATTATAAATATGTATATGTATGTGTGACTACATTACAATATTAAATTACAAAATGAAAGTGAATTTCCTTGCAATCTTACATTTTCCTGTCTATACAATATATTGTGTCGGACTATATTTTTGTTTGTTACTATTTATACGCTTTGTTTTTTCGCTTATAATTTGCGAAGTGTGATTATTTCAACTTTTCATCATATCCATCTCTTTTAATGCTTTTCTATTGTAAGGAATCTTTATCTTATAATTTCATATACCTCTGTAAGTGATTGATTTCTGGCAATGGGAAAGTTGTCTCCGTGCCAAAGTAGAGGATTTCAAACATATAGTTCTTCAGTTTGAATCCGACATGCACAACAAGTTTATTAAAATGTAATAAATGAATAAATATTTGAAATAACTGTGTTATCAACTGTCATTCACTGTAGGTCTCAAAGAACTTATTTGAACTTGATGAATGCATAAAAATGTATTTTATTAACGATTAAAAATTTGTATATATATAATTTAAGTGTGAGCTTAAAGAATGAATTGAAAAAATAATCATCATTCCTCTACTCCAAATATAACCTTCCCCCTTTTCTTCATTGTCCTCTCTCCATGAGGTAAAGTAAGGCCATAGGTATATTTTTCAATTCTTTCTATTAACTTACGCTCTCCTTATATATATCTTGTACAAATTTTCAATCCTTAGACAAATAAGTTTTTATTCATAAAATCAAGTTCCAATACATTTTGTTAACCTTTGTTTTTGTACAAGAAGATATTGCCAACGCCAGACTTCAACAACCCCTAACCTCATCACAACTAGTGAAGGGTTAGCCCTTGTGTGAACCCTTTAAACCTTGTATGTGATTCTATTAGCAACCTGGTTTATATACATTAGGTGTTTATTTATTATGCATGCATTGAATGTCCATTTTATTTAAAATGTTATTTTTGTAATTTACATGTAACATATGTTTTCAATAATTAATTCCGCTCGATATCGTTTGAAAGCGCAATCTAGTAGGGATTTACTGAACTACAAAAATGAAAAAATTTTAAAGTTGTTGCGTAGAAACGGTCATTTTACAACACATATATTTGAGTTTTTGTTAACAACTACTGTCCTGCTACAATGGCGGGACATGTACGGAAGAGGAGCGATATAACGAACCTAAGCGTGGCACCTGAGTAAGGATGACTGCGTTAGGCTAAACACGTTCCACATTTTTCCGCGCTTTAAGACTCAAACTTTCTGACCTATTATTACCTTTTTATTTAAAACGAAACTGTATTTTTTCTAGTAATCAACGCCCATAATCGTTAAATAAAAGCGCATGGGTTTCGATTCTAGAGACCCCAAATATTTTTTTTTGCTATAAATTTTATATACACGTGTATAATGTTGTTAACGCTATATTTAAATTCTGTTTCGACATTGTTTTTAATTATCTCTATCTATGTTTAATTTTAACACGTTTTCTCAATGCCAATACATTTACCTCCAGAACAAACTGCAAACATTCAAAACTTCCTAAATGCCACCTAATCACGACCTTACGTAAGGCATGAAATTACCAATGGTGAGTAAACATCCATTAATGCCATGCAGAAGATTATCTTCTTACTGTCCCGGATGTTATCTATCGCCAGCTCTACAGAAACTAACACATAGTCTAAATATATTCACAGACGGTTCAAAACTGGATAATGAGTTAGGTTGTGCATTTAATGTACCTATCAGGACGCACGTTAGATGTTACATGTTAGTTGCATATTTGTCTACTGGAATCTGGTTCAAAATGGTAATACAAGTTTCATCACATGTTGAAATCTTCTTTAGAAAGAGATCACACTCTCTTTCAACATACACTTTGTGTTTTGTCAACTGTTTCGGAGCCCATCTTGTACACGTTTTGCTGTAATCTAGCGCGTTATAGATAATGTTACGCATTGCACCAACACTTACTGCAACTGGTTGTGCTGTAACTCCCACTCTTATTCGTCGGCTACAACAATAACGTAAAGTGAAACACTTGACACTCCGATTGGCCAGCTAATTAGGACGTTGGTCGATCATTAGTCACTGGGGTTCGTTGACCTCCTCGTTGACTAATGCTATGCATTATTGAGCGGACCAAAGAAATGTAAATTGTACAAATCTTGAAACAAACTTCATGAGCGGACCCAGACATGAAACAAATCTGGATTGTACAGAGTATGAAGCAGTATCTCCCAACAAGCGATGTTTACACACTACGGGCGATCTATTTACCTCCATGCAAGTTAATACGTATTATTCAAATATCGATCAAACTGAGGCAAATTCCTTTTAAATCGTTCTAAAAGTTTTGAGGACAGCTACTTAAGTCTACCCTTAGCGATAACTTGTTAGCAGCTAGCTATTTAATGAGCAAATTACACTTGATCAACCGCTATTTAGTGAACACTTGATAATGATTATTCGAGTGGTATACAAGGATCTTTAACGTTCAACTGGTCGATTCTACAAGGATTTACATTGATCGAGTGTTACTGCATGTTGACTTCTGGTTAAAGAATGTATTCAAGCTTTCATTTATATATTTCTTCTAAAGCATTCATGTACGTATGTTCTTTATATATTAAACCAAACACTCTTACATTTCTAATGATAAAATAAACCTTCCATAATTTCAAACCTTATCCCTAAATAAATCCAACTAAAACGTACTTTCTAGTTTAATATAATACTGACACTCTACTGAGAGTATATTTCCTAGCTCAAAAATGTATTACCTTAGTCAACTAGGAGGTCAAAGAACACCAGTGACTAATGCCTCAGTGATCAACATCCTGATCGGCCAATTAGAGGTCTAACTAACTGTTTCACTTTAAACATTATTGTTGTAGCCGGGGAATAAGAGCGGGACTTACAGCACAACTAGTTGCAGTAATTGTTTGTACCGTGGGTAACATTATCTATAGGTTACAGCAAAACCTGTGCAAGGTGAGTTGACAGGGAGTGTGATGCTTTTCTAAACCAGTTTCAAGCTGTGATAAAACTTGGGTTCACCATTTTGAACAAGATTCCAGTAGATAAAACATGTAACTGAAGCGTATCAGCTGATTTATCAAAAAGTATCTCGGAAACCAAGCATCACTAGGATAGGTCGTCTACACTGCTTTTTAGGACCCTGAAATGTCGTATTTTGTAATTATTTGGAAAACAAACATACAGCAAACAATACCTACTATTAAATCATGATCGTTACAAAAACCACCAAAAACATTCCTAACTTTAAATACGAAGCTAGATGGTATGCTCGACATTTCGTGCCTTGACAAC
Source organism: Prosapia bicincta (assembly GCA_036971475.1). Lineage (NCBI taxonomy): Eukaryota > Metazoa > Arthropoda > Insecta > Hemiptera > Cercopidae > Prosapia > Prosapia bicincta. The sequence continues at coordinate 81,048,948 of JBAIZL010000002.1, read as the reverse complement.
GCCCAGCTGACTCAAGAAACCTAAGCTTGTTTTCATTAACAATTTGCCATTCTTCATTCCATGCAAGAAATAGTGCATTCTTAGAATTGCATATGCCAAAACACGTGTCGGTGGGACCATACATGTAGCTAGTTTAGCCCCTTCATCTGATATTGCGTTTCCTGTTATTCCTCAGTAACCTGGCACCAAGCATAATATAACTTCAACACCCCGTAATTATAGCCTATGTATTGAACCTAAGATGTTTCCAACTAAAGTGTTCTTAGAGCATAGCTCCTAAAAAGCCTGGTGGATTATTTTAGAATCGGAACACCCAAGAAATTTGGATGTGACAGATGGAGATGTTAACGCTTTAAAAGGGCAAAAAGCAGTGCTGTAAATAATGTACAGGCTGGAGGCGATCCGTAGGTGTAGGTACGTCCTAATACATAAAAAAATGCATCCTAACTCTCTGTCCAGTTTCTAACCTTTGAATATATTCAGGCTGTGTTGTTAGATTCTGTAGAGTTGGCGATAGATAACATCAGGAGTATTATGTTTCATACACCGGGAGAGTAAGAAGTTAATCTTCTGCACGGCAGTAAGGGCATGTTTACTCACCATTGGTAATTTCAAGTCTTACGGTAGGTCGTGATTAGGTGGTATTTAGGAACTTTTGAATGTTTGCAGTTTGTTCTGGACGTAAATGTATTGGCATTGAGAAAATATATATTAAAATCAAAACTAGTCAGAGATATTTAAAAATAATGTGTCCTAACAGACTTTAAATATAGTGTTAGGAAAGTTATACACAAAAAAATATATATATGGCAAAAAAATATATGATTAACAGCGTTGATTACTACAAAACATACAATTTTGTTTTAAATAAAAAGGTAATAATCGGTCAGAAAATTTGGGTTTTGAAGCGCGGAAAAATGTGGATCGTGTTTCGCCTAACGCAGTCATCCTTACTCAGGCGCCACGCTTAGGTTCGGTATATCGCTCCTCTTCCGTACATGTCCCGCTATTGTAGTTGGACAGTAATTGCTAACAAAAACTCAAATATATCTGTTGTAAAACATATTTTATTTGATAAACATTTGGCTATATGTATAATACCTAGATATATATATATAATGCTTAGGCCTATTATGTAAAGACGTACGAAATCATTTGCTTCATAAAATGCCTAGAATAATTACTTTGCCCGTAACACATATTCAAGTTTCTAATAAGAATCACAGACAAGTTTTAAAGGGTTCACTCAAGGGATAGCCCTTGATTAGTTGTAAAGAGGAGGAAGGTTGGATATGTTGAAGTCAGGCGTGGTAAAATCTTTCTGGGCAAAATGTAGAGTAAAATTAGGTAGGATATAAAGAAAAAAACATACCTATGGCCTTACTTTACCTCATGGAGAGAACACAATAAAGAAAGAGGAGAAGAATATTTGATTTCTTTTTCAATTCCTTCTATTAGCTCTTACTCTCCTTATATAAATCTTGTACACATTTTCAATTGTTAATAAAATAGGTTTTCATTCATTCAATCAAGATGAAATAAATGTTTTTTAAGCTGTAGTTTATGACAATTAATTGACGTTAATACAGTTGTTTCCAATACTTATTCATTATTTAAATTTAAACAGACGATGCCACTTGGGATTCAATCTGTAGAAATACATGTTTGAAATTCAGCACTTTGGCACTGAGCCAACTTTCGCATAGCTAGAAATCAATCAAGTGTGTTTATGAAATTACAAGAGAAAGGTTCCTTGCAATATTAAAGCATTAAAAGATAAGGTTATAAATAGAATGAGAGGTTATAAACCGCCATCAGTTCATAAATTAGAAACGAAAAAAGTGAAAGCGAATAAATAGTAAAAAGCAAAAATAATAGTCCAGAACCGTATTCCATATAGAGGGGAAAATAGAAAATTGCAAGGAAACTTGCTTTCATTTTGCTACTTAATATTGTGATTCTATCATATGTATATACATATTTATATTAATTGTAATTGTAAAAAATGTAACTAAAATAATATTTGTCTTTGTCGACCTCAGTAAGAAATGATTAAACAGTTTTGTCTATATTATTTGTTAATTTGTTAAATTCAATAAAGCCTGGTGGGGTATCTCACTAACGACTGCTGACATAATCATGGGTTGTCCACCAGAAACATGGGTTGTCCACTAGGAACTCTCTGCCGAAGACTGTAAGGATAAAAAGCGTAACGAAAAAAAGAAAGTCAATAAATATAACAAACAAAAATAACAGTGCAACACAAATATACTGTATAGGCGGGAAAATGTAGGATCGCAAGGAAATTCGCTTTCTATTTTGCCACTTAATATTGCAATTCTGTCACATTCATATCCATATTTATATCAATTGTAAATTCAAAATACAAAGTAATTAAAATAAAAAAATTTGTCTACATCATTAGGAAATGATTAAACAGTTTTGTCTATATTATTTGTTAATTAGTTAATTCAATAAAGCCTGATGGGGTATTTCACTGACGACTGCTGACATAATCATGGAACTCTCCTGTCCGAAGGAACTCTCTACCGAAGAGGGGAACGCTAAGAAGCATTATAGGTAAGGCGAGGAATCTGTTCTTCGCTCAGACAGTGAGATGAAAACGTGAACCAGAAATAAACACGCAGTGACAGTCGATCAAATCAAATCGTTGTAAAATCGACTAGTTGAACGTTATAGACGCTTATATACCTTTCGAATAGTCGATATCAAGTGATCACTAAATAGCGGGTTGCTAGCAAGTTATAGCTAAGAGTAAACCTTCGTAGCTGTCCTCAAGACTTTTAGAACTATGAAAAAGTAATTTGCCCCAGTTTGATCGATATTTGACTAATACGTATTTACTTGCACGGAGATACATAGATCGCCCATAGAGTGTAAAGATCGATTATTGGGAGATACTGATTCATCCTCTGTACAAACAAGGATTTGTCTATCTACTGTCTAAATCCCCTGTCTACCTACGATTTTCATGTCTTTGGTCCACTCAAAAATGCATTTCACTAGTCAACGAGGAGGTCAAAGAACGAGAGGTATAGTGACTAATACCTCAGTGAACCCAGTGATCAACGTCCTGATCGACCAATCGGAGTGTCAAGTGTTTCACTTTCAACATCATGTTTGTATCAGGTGAATAAGAGTGGGACTTACAGCACAAACAGTTGCAGTAAGTGTTGATACAATGCGTAGCATTATCAATGTCAAGCTAGATTACAGCAATACTTGTGCAAGATCGGCTCTCAAAGAGTTAACACAACACAAAGTGTGAGATGAAAGGGCGTATGATCCTTTCCTGAGCCACATATCAAACTGTGATAAAACATGGACCTGAAGCACACCAGCTGATTTGTCAAATCGTAACTCAGAAGCATAGCATTACTAGGATAGGTCGTATTGACTGCCTTTAAGAAACCTGAGGTGTCATATTTTTTTATTTATTTGGAAGACAAGAGTAAACAATAGTAACAAGCAAAAATAATAGTTCAGACCCTAATTCTATATAAAGAGAAAAATAGAAAATTGCAAAGGAACTGGCTTACATTTTGCTACTTAATATAGTGAATCTGTCATATGTATATACATAATTATATTAATTGTAATTGTAAAAACTAACTGAAATAATATTTTTCTTGTCGACCCCAGTAGGGAATGATAAAACATATTTGTCTAAATTATTTGTTAATTTGTTATATTCAATAAAGCCTGGTATCTCACTGACGACTACTAATGTAATCATGGGTTGCCCATCAGGAACTCTCTGCTGAAGAATATAATGATAAGAAGCATTATGGGTAAGGTTAGGAATCTGTTCTGCGTTCAGATAGTGAAATGAAAACGTGAACACATTCTTTAGCCAGACATAAACACGCAGTTACAGTTGATCAACACAAATCGTTGTAGACTCGACTAGGTGAACGTTATAGCCGATTGTATACCTTTTGAATTGCCGATATCAAGTGATCACTAAATAGCGGATTGCTAGCACGTTATCGCTAAGGATAGACTTACGTAGCTGTCGTCAAGACTTCTAGAACTATTTAAAAATAAATTTGCCCCAGTTTGATCGATATTTGATGCATAAAGTCAGTCACTTCATAGAATGCATAGTCAGTCTATACATTGCTCAAAATTGACACGCAAAGTATTCAACAAATTGTATCTCATACTTTACCTGGGCATTTTGTACAATGCCCACCATGACTCGGGCAGAGCTGCAGGCTGCGACAAGCAGGCACAGACCAAGCGGCCAAGGTTTCATTAGATGCACCGGCAACTCAAAATGTCAAACTAAAAAGTATTCATTTGTAAAAAAAACAGCAGAAAGTGTAAATTCAAAGTGACACAATGCTCTTTCCTGTTGAAATAAGTAGTAAATTTTCTTTAATAAGTTGTTGATTCGCAAACATAATTTATTTCCAGCCAATAAACTTAAAACTTTAAAATGTTGTTTTCGTTTACATTGTTAGTTAAGAGATTGTAGTATCATTTAATTTTCATATGTAATTACATAGTGTTCAGTATAAAGTTAATTTGTGATATATTTTACCTGACAAACGTTTGGCATTATATACAACACCTAGACAATATATATGATGCACAGACAAACTATGTAAAATCGTACGAAATCATTAGCCTCATAAAATGCCTAGAATAATCACTTTGCCTGTAAAACATATCCAAGTTGCTAATAAGAATCACAGACAAGTTTTAAAGGGTTCACACAAGGGCTAACCCTTGATTAGTTGTAAAGAGGGGGGAAGTAGGTAGATAGGGGATGTTGAATTTAGGCGTTGGCAATATCTTCTTGTGCAATTCTTAGGCTGAGCAAAGTAGAGGAAAATTAGGTAGGATGTTAAGAAAAAACATACCTATGTGACCTTACTTTATCACATAGAGAGAGAAGAAGGTTGTACTTGTAGCAAAGGAATGTTGACAGCTTTTTGAATTTCTTCTATTAACTCGCACTCTTTAGTGGTATATACCATATGCAAAGTTTCAATCGTTATTCAAGTACGTCTCTATTTATAAAATTATGATCAAATACAGTTTTTTAAACCTATAATGAATGACAATTGATGTTAATAAAGTTTTTTCAAATTTTTATTCATTACTTTAAAAAAAACTTTTAAAATAACAATATCTCGGTCTCTATAAAGTTATAAACCGCCATCAGCTTCATAAATTAGAAAGGACAAAAACGAATAAATTGTAACATGTAACACTAATAGTCCAGACCCGTATTCTATATATGGAGGAAAATAGAAAATTGCAAAGAAACTCGCTTTCACTTTTCTACTTAATATTGTGATTCTGTCATATGTATATACATATTTATATTAAGCGTAATTGTAATTGCAAAAAAAGTAACTAAAATAATGTTTTTCTTTGTCGTCATCAGTAAGAAATGCATAAAATGTTTTTCTTCTATACTTTTTGTTAATTTGTGAAAATTCAATAAAGCCTGGTGAAGTAGCTCACTGACGATTGCTGATATAATCATGGGTTGTTCACCAGGAACTCTCTGCCGAAGAAGCATTATGGATAAGGTTAGAAAGCTGTTGAGCTCTCAGAGTGTTAAATGAAAACCTGAACACACTCCTTAACCAGACGTAAACATGCAGTGACACTCGATCAACTCAAATCGTTGTAGCATTGAGTTGTTGAGTGGTATAGACTTGTATAATTTCGAATAGTCGATATCAAGTGTTCACTAAATAGCGGATTGCTAGCACTTATCGCTAGGGTAGACTTACGTAACTGTCCTCAAGACATTTAGAACGATTCAAAAAGAATTTGTGCCAGATTGATCGATATTTGACTATTACGTATTTCAGCATTACTTGCACGGAAGTAGATAGATCGCCCTTGTGTGTAAAAATTGATTGTTGGGAGATACTGCTTCATCCTCTGTACAATTCAGAATTTTCTCCCTAATATTTTCATATCTTTATTCCGTTCGAAAATGCAATTCAGTTGGCAACGAGGAGATCAAAGTACCCCAGTGACTAATGATCAACGTCCTTTTCGGCCAATCAGTGTCAAATGTTGTAGTTAAACATTATGTATGTATCAGGCGAATAAGAGTGGGAGTTACAGCACAACCAGTTGCAGTAAGTGTTGGTGCAGTGCGTAACGTTATCTATAACACGCTAGATTACATCAATACTTGTGCAAGATTATCATAGAGTTGACACAGCACAAAGTGTGAGTTGAAAGGCCGTATGATGCTTTCCAGAACAAGGTTTCCACTTTTAATGAAACTTGCATTCACAATTTTGAACCAAAGTCCAATTGATAAAACATAACTGAACCTCTACAGCTGATCAGTGAAAACGTAAATCAGAAGCCAAGCGCTAGCAGGGTAAGTCGTTTAGACTGTCTCTAGGACCCCGAGGTCTCGTACTTTGTAATTATTTGGAAGACAAGCGTACAATAAATAATATCTACTATTAAGACATGATCGTTATTAGAAAAACCACCCATGGAAAATAACTTTGCTAGCTTTAAATACAAAGATAGATCGTATGCACGACAACAAGCTTGTTTCCATTCACACTTTGCCATTCTTCATTCCATTCAAGATATAGTGCATTCTTAGAATTGCATAGAAAGTCATATGCTATAACACGTTGTGTCGTTGGGACTATGCATGTAGCTAGTTTAGCCCCTTCGCCTGCTTTTGTGTATCCGATTATTGCGCAGTGATTAGGTACCCACCAAAATTTTATCTCAACACCCCGTAATTGGAGCCTTTGTAAGCCTTTGAGCCCAGGATGTTTCCAAATAAAGCGTTCTTTGAGCATAATTCATGAATCACGTGGCCAACTCTTTTCGAATCGGAACACACAACATAATGCGGCCGATGGAATACAAATTTTCACCTAATAAATGGCAAAACAGCTCTGCTATGAAACCACTACAGGTGATCCGTAGGTGTAGTTGCGTCCGGATATATAAAATGCCCGTCCTGGCTCATAGTTCAGTTTCTAACCGTCTATGAATAAATTCATACTCTGTTGTTAGGTTCTGTAGAGCTGGTGATAGATAACATCAGGAGTTTTATGTTTCATACACCGGGACAGTAAAAAGTTAATCTTGTGCACTGCAATTATGTCATGTTTGCACCATTGGTAATTTCATGCTGTATTTAAGGTCTTGATTAGAAGACATTTAGGAATTTGTGAATGTTTGCAGTTTGTTCAGATGGTAAATGTATTAGCATTGAGAAAATACGTATTAAAATCAAAACTAGTGAAAGATATTTAAAAATAATGTTTCGAAAAAGACTGTAAATATAGCGTTAAGAAAGTTATACACCTACAAATAAAATATTGTAGCCCTATAGGAACGAAATCCATTCGCTCATAATTAATGATTAAAAGCGTTGATTATTACAAAACATACAGTTTTGTTTTAAATAGAAAGGTAAAATAATTGATCAGAAGGTTTGAGTTTAAAAGCGCGGAAAAATGTGTAACGTGTTTCGCCTAACGCAGTCAACCATACTCAGGCGCCACGCTTAGTTTCGTTATACCGCTCCTCTTCCGTACATGTCCCTCCATTGCAGCAGGACAGTAGTTGTTAACAAAAACTCAAATATATCTGTTTTAAAAAATCCATTTCTAAGCAACAGTTTAAATTTTGCCTGAGTTTTAGTAGTTCTGTGTTTTAGAGGTCAAAGAACCCCAGTGACTAATGATCAACGTCCTAATGAGCTGGCTAATCGGAGTGTCAAGTGTTTCACTTTACGTTATTGTTGTAGCCGGCGAATAAGAGTGGGAATTACAGCACAACCAGTTGCAGTAAGTGCTGGTGCAGTGCGTAACATTATCTATAAAAAGCTAGATTACAACAAAACCTGTGCAAGACGGGTTCCCAAAAAGTGAACAACACAAAGTTTGAGTCGAAAGGGCGCGTGATCCTTTCCTGAAAATGATTTCAACCTGTTATGAAACTTGGGTTTACCATTTTGAACCAGAATCCAGTAGGCAAAGCATGAAACTAAAGCTCTACAGCTGATCTGTCAAAAAAAAGAAACTTAGAACACAAAACGTTAGCAAGATAGGTCGTATTGACTTCCTTTTAGGACCCTGAAGTGTCGTATTATGTAATTATCTGCAAGACTTAGATGTACATCTACAACTTAGATGTTTATTAAAAAAAACACAGAAGAAAAAACGCCTTGCTAACCTTAGATAGAAACCTAGATTTAGCTACACGAAAATGTATGTTTTGACACCACCCAGCTGAACCAAGTAACGTCAGATTGTTTCTATTCACACTTTGTCATTCTTCATTCCTGCAAGAAATAGTGAATTCCTAGAATTGCATACAAACTCAGATGCCATAAGACGTTGTGTCGATAGCACCATATTTGTAGCTAGTTTAGCTCCTTCATCTGCTTCTGTGTTTCCGACTATTCCGCAGTGACCAGGCACCCAGTAAAATGTAACTCCAACACTCCGTAATTGGAGCCTTTGTATTGAGCCCCGGATGTTTCCAACTAAAGCGTTCTTAGAGCAATATTCCTGGACTGCCTGGTGGACACTTTTATCGGAACACACAAGGTAATGGGGTGCTCCAGATGGAATATAAATTAACGCCTGATTAATGGCAAAAACGCTGCGCTGTGAATACACTACAAGCTGGGGCGATACGTTGGTGTAAGCGCGTCCTGGTACAGAGCTGGCGATAGGTAACGTCAGGAGTATTATGTTTCGTACACCTGGACAGTAAGCGTAAACTTTCGTAGCTGTCCTCAAGACTTTTAGAACGATATAAAAGGAATTTACCCCAGTTTGATCGATGTTTAACTAATACGTATTAACTTGGATTGAGGTAAATAGACCGCTCGTAGTGTGTAAACATCCATTGTTGGGAGATACTGCTTCATACGCTGTACAATCCAGATTTGTCTCCTTACAATTTTCATATCTTTAATCCGCTCAAAAATGTATTACATTAGTCAAATAGTAGGTCAAAGAACCCCAGTGACTCAATACCTCAGTAATCCCAGTGATCATCCCCAGTGATCAACATCCTGATCGGCCAATTAGAGTGCCATCTGTTTCACTTTAAACATATTGTTTGTATGAGGCGAATAAAAGAGTGGGAGTTAGAGCACAACCAGTTGCAGTAAGTGTTGGGTGCCGTGGGTAACATCTATAGATTACAGCAACATGTGCAAGGTGGGCTCCCAAAGAGCCCATTGGGTTCCCTATTTTGAGCAGGATTCCAGTAGATATAATATGTAACTGAAGCATATCAGCTGATTTATCAAACACGTATCTCAGAAACCAAGCATCACTAGGATAGTTCGTCTAGACTGCCTTTTAGGACCCTGAATGTCATATTTTGTAATTATTTGGAAAACAAACTTACAATAAACAATACATACTATTAAGATATGATCGTTACAAAAACCACCAAAAACATTCCTAACTTTAAATACGAAGCTAGATCGTATGCTCGACATTCCGTGCCTTGACACCGCCCAGCTGACTCAAGAAACCTAAGCTTGTTTCCATTAACACTTTGCCATTCTTCATTCGATGCAAAAAATAGTCCATTCCTTAGAATTGCATACAAACGCATATGCCATAATACATTGTGTCGGCTAGTTCCCCTTCATCTGCTTTTGTGTTTCCGGTTATTCCACAGTGACCAGGCACCCAGCAAAATTAACCCCAACACCCCGTAATCGAAGCCTTTGTTTTGCACCTTAGATGTTTCCAACTAAAGTGTTCTTAGAGCATAGCTCCTAAAAAGCCTGGTGGATTATTTTAGGATAGGAACACACAAGATTATTGTATGTGACATGTTAACGCTTTAAAGTGGCAAAAAGCAGTGCTGTGAAGACACTACAGGCTGGAGGCGATCTGTAGGTGTAGTTACGTCCTAATACATAAAATTCGCGTCCTAACTCATCGTCCAGTTTCTAACCGTCAGTGAATAAATGCAGGCTATGTTGTTAGGTTCTGTTGAGCTTGCAATACATAACGTCAGGAGTATTATGTTTCAAACACCTGGAGAATAAGAAGTTAACCTTCTGCACGGCAAAACTGTTTTTAATCACCATTGGTATTTTATGCCTTATTTAAGGTCTTGATTAGGTGATATTTAGGAAGATTTGAATGTTTGCACTTTGTTCGGGCGATAAATGTATTAGCATTGAGAAAATACGCGTTTAAAGTATGCATAGACAGAGATAATTAAGAACAATGTTGAAACATACTTCAAATATAGCGTTAATAACATTAACACCTGTATATAGAATTAGTGGGAAACAAAATATTCATGCCCTCTAGGATCGAAACCCATTCGCTCATGTTTAATGATTAACAGCGTTGATTATTACAAAACATACAGTTTTGTTCTAAATAGGAAGGTAATAATCGCTCAGAAAGTTTGAGTTTTAAAGTGCGGAAAAATGTGGAACGTGTTTCGTCTAACGAATTCATCCTTTCTCAGGCGCCATGCTTAGGCTCGTTATATCGCTCCTCTTCCGTACATGTCCCGCCATTGTAGCGGCACAGTAGTATTAACAAAAGCTCAAATATATCTGTTGTAAAAATGCGATGAATAGGGTAGAGCAAAACTTCGAAACGTAAAAAAACGATGAAAGAATGCATATACTGAAAAAGCGAGCAGAGCTGCGATGAATAGGGTAGAACAAAGCGTCGGGATCGCAAATAAACGATGCAAGAGCATCATGCACATACTGAAGCAGCGTGCAGATCTGCGATGAATAGCGTAGAGCAAAGCGCCGGGAACGCAAATAAGCGATGCAAGAGCAGTATGCACATACTGAAGCAGCGAGCAGAGCTGCGATGAATAGGGTAGAGCTAAGCGTCGGGAATGCAAATGAACGATGCAAGAGCAGCATGCACTGATGTACACTTTTCCAGGTAACATGCATCAACATCTTCACATTGGTACTCTTTGAATGAGTTGAAGGAACTCAGTCTCATCATTCCGTGTTCTAAGTGGTGTTTCATCAAATTCGAGGCTAGCCCGGAGCGTCTTCCAAGATTTCTGCAGTAAAGTGCTACTGATAATATTCCTGGATTCAGCTACCCAGTAAATTATTTCCTTTATTGTATTCGTGTTAAGCTTTTCTGGAAGAGAAAGAGAACAATCTTCTTCAATTTATGTTTGCAGAAGCTTTTTTCTCTGTGGCTCAGTCTCATGTTCTGCACTACACCTTGATCCATAAGCGGAAGAAACGATACCACGTTAGGTGGGAGAAATATTGCTTTTATGTCTTTACATACCACCTGCATGTCTGAAGGATGTGAAGGAGCATTGGCTTTTAAAAGTAGAGCTTTTGTTGGTAGTCCATTTTTTTTTTATTAACTTTGTTACTGTAGGAACCGATTCATTTTTTGAACTACTCCTTGAAAATATTACCAATCATCCACCCTTGTTTTCTCCCGTACCAGTCTCCCTTACTTCTGTAATGAACAGAGAGAAATTCAAGTTTATATTTTTAGGGCTCGTGGCTTGGCGGATTTTCTAATCACCATCAATGGTAGCTTGTTTGTTCCCGCGGCGTTACTGCAGGCTAAAATTCTTAGACGCTGTTTGCTCGTTTTAAAGCCTGGCACAGACAATTCCGATTTAGAAGTAAGACTTTTAGTGGGAAGGGCTTTAAAATTCAATCCCGTCTCATCCGCAATAAACACTTGCTGGGGTGAGTAATTTTCAGACGGAATCAAATCTCTGAATTCGTCTAAATATTCTTTTGCCGCAATATTATCGGCTGATAACTTCTCCCCGCTGACCGTTAGTTGTCTAATTTAGTGCCTTCTATTCCATCTATTCAACCATCTTATGCTCGCAGTAAATTCCAAATCATCGTGCAATAATTTGCTTAACTGTAATACCTTTTCTTTATTTATGGGCCACTAATAGGAACTCCTTTCTTTCTGCCTCTCTTGTGTAAACTATAAAAGTATAACCTCGTCAATTTTTTAATTCACAGAAACTTTCGAATAACGGCGTACCTCCAAAGACTTTTCCCTTGTATTTAGATACTTTAATTTTTGATATGAAAATATATAATGAATGTAATGAAAAAACGCAATTCTGTCAAATGAAAAATGCACTGCATAACTGAAATGTTTCGGCAAATCCAAACTTTTCCAAATCCAGACAGGTTATAGCCTGTCTGATTTAGTTGGCTAAATCGGATTTGAGGGGTTCCACTGTATATCTTTTCAATATTTAATTACTCTCGATCTGCTTTGAAAGCGCAGTCTAGTGGTGATTTACTGAACTACTTGAACACAAGACAAATTTAATTCTGTTGCTTAGAAACGGACTTTTTACAAGACATATATTTGAGTTTTTGTTAACAACTACCATCCCGCTACAATGGCGGGATACGTACGGAAGAGGAGCGATATAACGAACCTAAGCTTGGCGCCTGAGTAAGGATGACTTCGTTAGGCGAAACACGTTCTACATTTTTCCGCACTTTAAAACTCAAACCTTCTGACCAATTATTACCTTTCTATTTAAAACAAAACTGTATGTTTTGTAATAATCAACGCTTTTAATCATTAATTATGAGCGAATGGGTTTCGATCCTAGAGGGCACGAATATTTTTTTGCCATAAATTTTATATACAGGTGTTAATGTTATTAACGCTATATTCAAAGTCTGATTTGACATTGTTCATAATTATGTTTGTCTATGCATACCTTTAACACGTATTTTATCAATGCTAATACATTTATCGCCCGAACAAAGTGCAAACATTCAAATCTTCCTAAATATCACCTAATCAAGACCTTAAGTAAGGCATGAAATACCAATGGTGAGTAAACAAGCCATCATTGCAGTGCAGAAGGTTAACTACTTACTCTCCAGGTGTATGAAGCATAATATCTATCGCTAGCTCTACAGAACCTAACAACATAGCCTGAATATATTCATTGACGGTTAGAAATTAGACAATGAGTTGGGCCGCGCATTTTATCTATTTGAACGTATCTACACCTCGAATCGCCTCCAGCCTGTAGTGTCTTCACAGCACTGCTTTTTGCCACTTTAAAGCGTTAACATCTCCTCCATCTGTCACATCCAATAATCTTGTGTGTTCCGATTTTTAAAATAATCCACCAGGTTTTATAAGAGCTATGCTCTAAGAACGCTTTAGTTGGAAACATCTTAGTGTCAATTCAAATGCTCTAATTACGGGGTGTTGGGGTTACATTTTGCTGGGTGTCAGGTCACTGCGCAATAACCGGAAACACAAACGCAGATGAAGGGGCTAAACTAGCTACATGTATGGTCCCACCGGCACAACGTGATATCGCATATGCGTGTGATGCAATTCTAAGAATGCACTATTTTTTGCATGGAATGAAGAATGGGAAATTGTGAATGGAAACAAGCTGAGGTTCCTTGAGTCAGCTGGGCCGTGTCAAGGCATGGACTGTCGAGCATACGATCTAGCTTCGTATTTAAAGTTAGGAATGATATGGTTTGTGTAATAACTATCATGTCTTAATAGTAGGTATTGTTTACGCTTGTCTTCAAAATAATTACAAAATATGACATTTCAGGGTCCTAAAAGTCAGTCTAGACGACCTATCCTAGTGATGCTTGGTTTCTGAGTTACTTTTTGATAAATCAGCTGATATGCTTCAATTATATATTTTATCTACTGGAATCTGGTTCAAAATGGCTAATCCATGTTTCATCACAGGTTGAAATCTTGTTTAGAAAAGACCACACTCCCTTTCAACTCACGCTTTGTGTTGTGTTAACTGTTAAGGAGCGCATCTTTTACAAGTATTGCTGTAATCTATAGATAATGTTACCCACGGCACCAACACTTACTGCAACTGGTTGTGCTGAAGGATCAACTCTTATTCGCCTGATACAAACATAATGTTTAACGTGAAACAGTTGGCACTCTAATTGGCCGATCAGGACGTTGATCACTGGGATCACTGAGGTATTAGTCACTGGGGTTCTTTGACCTCCTATTTGACTAATGTAATACATTTTTGAGCGGAATAAAGATAAGAAAATTGTAGGGAGACAAATCTGGATTGTACAGATAATAAAGCAGAATCTCCCAACAATAGATGTTTACACTCAATGGGCGATCTATTTACCTCAGTGCAAGTTGATAATTATTAGTCAAATATCGATCTACTGGTGCAAATTCCTTTTAAATAGTTCAAAAATCTTGAGGACAGCTATGTAAGTCTACCCTTAGCGTTAACTTGTTAGCAACTCGCTAATTAATGATCAAATTATATCGACAATTTCGAAAAGTATACAAGCGTCTATACCGCTCAACTAGTCGATTCTACAACGATTTGAGTTGATCGACTGTCATTGCATGTTTACCTCTAGTAAAAGAGTGAATTCACATGTTCATTTCACTTTCTTAGAGCACAACAGATTCCTCACCTTACTCATAATGCTTCTTAGCGTTTCCATCTTCGGCAGAGAGTTCCTGGCGAACAACCCATGATTATATCAGCAGTCATCAGTGAGCTACCCCACCAGGTTTTATTGAATTTTTAAAAAAATAGTAAGTTATGAAGAATAAGTTTTAAACCATTCTCTACTGCGGTCGACAAACAAAACTTTTATTTTAGTTACTCTTTATTTTTAAATTACAATAAATATAAAGTTTTATATATATGTGTGTGACTACATTACAATAATAAATTACAAAATGAAACCGAATTACCTTGCAATCTTACATTTTTCTGTCTATACAATATATTGTGTTGGACTATTATTTTTGTTTGTTACTATTTATACGCTTTGTTTTTTTCGTTTCTAATTTGTGAAGTGTGATTATTTTAACTTTTCATCATATCCACCTCATTTAATGCTTTACTATTGTAAGGAATCTTTATCTTATAATTTCATATACCTCTGTAAGTTAATGATTTCTGGCAATGGGAAAGTTGTCTCTGTGCCAAAGTAGTGGATTTCAAACATATAGTTCTTCAGTTTGAATCCGACCGGGACAACAAGTTTATTAAAATTGAATAGATGAATAAATATTTGAAATAACTGTGTTATCAACTGTAATTCACTGTAGGTCTAAAAGAACTAATTTGAACTTGATGAATGCATAAAAATGTATTTTATTAACAATTAAAAATTTGTATATATATAATTTGAGCGTGAGCTTAAAGAATGAATTGAAAAAATAATCAACATTCCTCTACTCCAAATATAACCTTCTCCCTTTTCTTCATTGTCATCTCTCCATGAGGTAAAGGAAGACCATAGGTAAAATTTTCAATTCTTTCTATTAACTTACCTTCTATTAACTCTCCTTATATATATCTTGCACAAATTTTCAATCCTTAGACAAATAAGTTTTTATTCATAAAGTCAAGTTCCAATACATTTTTTTAACCTTTGTTTTTGTACAAGAAGATATTGCCAACGCCAGACTTCAACAACCCCTACCCTCATCACAACTAGTGAAGGGTTAGCCCTTGTGTGCACCCTTTAAACCTTGTATGTGATTATATTAGCAACTTGGTTTATCTACTTTAGGTGTTTATTTATTCTGCATGCATTTAATGTCCATTTTGTTTAAAATGTTATTTTTGTAATATACATGTAACATATGTTTTCAATATTTAATTCCGCTCGATATTGTTTGAAAGCGCAATCTAGTAGGGATTTACTGAACTACAAAAATTTCTGGAATTTATGAATAAAATACACATTACCATTTACAATCTCTCTTGGAAGGAAATGAAGGTGGAAAAAATTTTAAAGTTGTTGCTTAGAAACGGTCATTTTCCAACAGATATATTTGAGTTTTTATTAACAACTAAGAAAGAGGAAGAGGAGCGATATAACGAACCTAAGCGTGGCACCTGAGTAAGGATGACTGCGTTAGGCTAAACACGTTCCATATTTTTCCGCGCTTTAAGACTCAAACTTTCTGATCTATTATTACCTTTTTATTTAAAACAAAACTGTATGTTTTCTAGTAATCAACGCCCATAATCGTTAAATAAAAGCGCATGGGTTTCGATTCTAGAGACCCCAAATATTTTTTTTTGCTATAAATTTTATATACACGTGTATAATGTTGTTAACGCTATATTTAAATTCTGTTTCGACATTGTTTTTAATTATTTCTATCTGTGTTTAATTTTAACACGTTTTCTCAATGCCAATACATTTACCTCCAGAACAAACTGCAAACATTCAAAACTTCCTAAATGCCACCTAATCACGACCTTACGTAAGGCATGAAATTACCAATGGTGAGTAAACATCCATTAATGCCATGCAGAAGATTATCTTCTTACTGCCCCTGATGTTATCTATCGCCAGCTCTACAGAAACTAACACATAGTCTAAATATATTCATAGACGGTTCAAAACTGGATAATGAGTTAGGTTGTGCATTTAATGTACCTATCAGGACGCACGTTAGATGTTACATGTTAGTTACATATTTGTCTACTGGAATCTGGTTCAAAATGGTAATACAAGTTTCATTACATGTTGAAATCTTCTTTAGAAAGAGATCACACTCTCTTTCAACATACACTTTGGGTTTTGTCAACTGTTTCGGAGCCCATCGTGCACAGTTTTTGCTGTAATCTAGCGCGTTATAGATAATGTTACGCATTGCACCAACACTTACTGCAAATGGTTGTGCTGTAACCCCTACAACTATAACGTTTAAAGTGAAACACTTGACACTCCGATTAGCCAGCTGATTAGGACGTTGATCGGTCATTAGTCACTGGGGTTCGTTGACCTCCTCGTTGACTAATGCTATGCATTATTGAGCGGACCAAAGACATGTATATTGTACAAATCATGAAACAAACTTCATGAGCGGACCCAGACATGAATCAAATCTGGATTGTACAAAGTATGAAGCAGTATCTCCCAATAAGCGATGTTTACACACTACGAGCGATCTATTTACCTCCGTGCAAGTTAATACGTATTATTCAAATATCGATCAAACTGAGGCAAATTCCTTTTAAATCGTTCTAAAAGTTTTGAGGACAGCTACTTAAGTCTACCCTTAGCGATAACTTGTTAGCAGCTAGCTATTTAATGAGCAAATTACACTTGATCAACCGCTATTTACTGAACACTTGATAACGATTATTCGAGTGGTATACAAGGATCTTTAACGTTCAACTGGTCGATTCTACAAGGATTTACATTGATCGAGTGTTACTGCATGTTTACTTCTGGTAAAGAATGTATTCACGCTTTCATTTATATATTTCTTCTAAAACAATCATCTACGTACGTTCTTTATATATAAAACCAAACACTCTGATTAGCCAGCTAATTAGGACGTTGATCGAGCATTAGTCATTGGGGTTCTTTGACCTCCTCGTTGACTAATGTTATGCATTTTTGAGCGGACCAAAGACATGTAAATTGTATTGAAACAAATCTGGATCGTACGGAGTATGAAGCAGTATCTCCCAACAAGCGATGTTTACACTCTCCGAGCGATCTATTTACTTCCGTGCAAGTTAATACGTATTATTGACATATCGATCAAACTGGGGCAAATTCCTTTTAAATCGTTCTAAAAGTCTTGAGGGCAGCTACGTAAGTCTACCCTTAGCGATAACATTAGTGAACACTTGATATCGATTATTCGAAAGGTATACAAGCATCTATAACGTTCAACTGGTCGATTGTGCAATGATTTGCATTGATCGTGTGTTACTTCAAGTTTACTTCTGGTTAAAGAATGTGTTCACGTTTTCATTTACATGTTTTCTTCTAAAACAATCATCTACGTGCGTTCTTTATATATAAAACCAAACACTCTTACATTTCTAATGATAAAATAAACCTTCCATGATTTCAAACCTTACAGTACTTTTATCCCTAAATAAATCCAACTAAAACTTATTTTCTAGTTTAATATAATACTGACACTCTACTGAGAGTATATTTCCTAGCTCAAAAATGTATTACCTTAGTCAACTAGGAGGTCAAAGAACCCCAGTGACAAATGCCTCAGTGATCAACATCCTGATCGGCCAATTAGAGGTCTAACTGTTTCACTTTAAACATTATTGTTGTAGCCGGGGAATAAGAGCGGGACTTACAGCACAACTAGTTGCAGTAATTGTTTGTACGGTGGGTAACATTATTTATAGATTACGGCAAAACCTGTGCAATGTGAGTTGACAGGGAGTGTGATGCTTTTCTAAACCAGACTTCAAGCTGTGGTGAAACTTGGGTTCACCATTTTGAACAAGATTCCAGTAGATAAAACATGTAACTGAAGCGTATCAGCTGATTTATCAAAAAGTATCTCGGAAACCAAGCATCACTAGGATAGGTCGTCTACACTGCTTTTTAGGACCCTGAAATGTCGTATTTTGTAATTATTTGGAAAACAAACATACAGCAAACAATACCTACTATTAAATCATGATCGTTACAAAAACCACCAAAAATATTCCTAACTTTAAATACGAAGCTAGATCGTATGCTCGACATTTCGTGCCTTGACAACGCCCAGCTGACTCAAGAAACCTAAGCTTGTTTTCATTAACAATTTGCCATTCTTCATTCCATGCAAGAAATAGTGCATTCTTAGAATTGCATATGCCAAAACACGTTGTGTCGGTGGGACCATACATGTAGCTAGTTTAGCCCCTTCATCTGCTATTGCGTTTCCTGTTATTCCTCAGTAACCTAGCACCAAGCATAATATAACTTCAACACCCCGTAATTATAGCCTATGTATTGATCCTAAGATGTTTCCAACTTAAGCGTTCTTAGAGCATAGCTCCTAAAAAGCCTGGTGGATTATTTTAGAATCGGAACACCCAAGAAATTTGGATGTGACAGATGGAGATGTTAACGCTTTAAAAGGGCAAAAAGCAGTGCTGTAAATAATGTACAGGCTGGAGGCGATCCGTAGGTGTAGGTACGTCCTAATACATAAAAAATGCATCCTAACTCTCTGTCCAGTTTCTAACCTTTGAATATATTCAGGCTGTGTTGTTAGGTTCTGTAGAGTTGGCGATAGATAACATCAGGAGTATTATGTTTCATACACCGGGACAGTAAGAAGTTAACCTTCTGCACGGCAGTAATGGCATGTTTACACACCATTGGTAATTTCAAGTCTTACGGTAAGTCGTGATTAGGTGGTATTTAGGAACTATTGAATTTTTGCAGTTTGTTCTGGAGGTAAATGTATTGGCATTGAGAAAATACATATTAAAATCAAAACTAGTCAGAGATATTTAAAAATAATGTGTCCTAAGAGACTTTAAATATAGTGTTAGGAAAGTTATACACACAAAAATATATATATGGCAAAAAAATATTTTAGTCCTCTAGGATCGAAACCCATACGGTTATATTTAATGATTAACAGCGTTGATTACTACAAAACATACAATTTTGTTTTAAATAAAAAGGTAATAATCGGTCAGAAAATTTGGGTTTTGAAGCGCGGAAAAATGTGGATCGTGTTTCGCCTAACGCAGTCATCCTTACTCAGGCGCCACGCTTAGGTTCGGTATATCGCTCCTCTTCCGTACATGTCCCGCTATTGTAGTTGGACAGTAATTGCTAACAAAAACTCAAATATATCTGTTGTAAAACATACTTTATTTGATAAACATTTGGCTATATTTATAATATACAAAGCTTAGATATATATATATAATGCTTAGGCCTATTATGTAAGGACGTACGAAATCATTTGCTTCATAAAATGCCTAGAATAATTACTTTGCCCGTAACACATATTCAAGTTTCTAATAAGAATCACAGACAAGTTTTAAAGGGTCCACTCAAGGGCTAACCCTTGATTAGTTGTAAAGAGGAGGAAGGGTGGATATGTTGAAGTCAGGCGTGGCAAAATCTTTCTGGGCAAAATGTAGAGTAAAATTAGGTAGGATATAAAGGAAAACACATACCTATGGCTTTACTTTACCTCATGGAGAGAACACAATAAAGAAAGAGAAGAATGTTTGATTTCTTTTTCAATTCCTTCTATTAGCTCTTTCTCTCCTGATATAAATCTTGTACACATTTTCAATTGTTAATAAAATAGGTTTTTATTCATTCAATCAAGTTGAAATAAATGTTTTATAAGCTGTAGTTTATGACAATTTATTGACGTTAATACAGTTGTTTCCAATACTTATTCATTATTTAAATTTAAACAGACGATGCCACTTGGGATTCAATCTGTAGAAATACATGTTTGAAATCCAGCACTTTGGCACTGAGCCAACTTTCGCATAGCTAGAAATCAATCAAGTGTGTTTATGAAATTACAAGAGAAAGGTTCCTTGCAATATTAAAGCATTAAAAGATAAGGTTATAAATAGAATGAGAGGTTATAAATCGCCATCAGTTCATAAATTAGAAACGAAAAAAGTGAAAGCGAATAAATAGTAAACAGAAAAAATAATAGTCCAGAACCGTATTCCATATAGAGAGGAAAATAGAAAATTGCAAGGAAACTTGCTTTCATTTTGCTACTTAATATTGTGATTCTGTCATATGTATAAACATATTTATATTAATTGTAATTGTAAAAAATGTAACTAAAATAATATTTTTCTTTGTCGACCTCAGTAAGAAATGATTAAACAGTTTTGTCTATATTATTTGTTAATTTGTTAAATTCAATAAAGCCTGGTGGGGTATCTCACTAACGACTGCTGACATAATCATGGGTTGTCCACCAGAAACTCTCTGCCGAAGACTGTAAGGATAAAAAGCGTAACGAAAAAAAGAAACTCAATAAATATAACAAACAAAAATAACAGTCCAACACAAATATACTGTATAGGCAGGAAAATGTAAGATCGCAAGGAAATTCCCTTTTTATTTTGCCACTTAATATTGCAATTCTGTCACATGCATATACATATTTATATCAATTGTAATTTCAAAATACAAAGTAATTAAAATAAAAAAAATTGTCTACATCATTAGGAAATGATTAAACAGTTTTGTCTATATTATTTGTTAATTTGTTAAATTCAATAGAGCCTGGTGGGGTATCTCACTGATGACTGCTGACATAATCATGGAACTCTCCTGTCCGAAGGAACTCTCTACCGAAGAGGGGAACGCTAAGAAGCATTATAGGTAAGGCGAGGAATCTGTTCTTCGCTCAGACACTGAGATGAAAACGTGAACCAGAAATAAACACGCAGTAACAGTCGATCAAATCAAATCGTTGTAAAATCGACTAGTTGATCGTTATAGACGCTTATATACTCGATATCAAGTGATCACTAAATAGCGGGTTGCTAGCAAGTTATAGCTAAGACTAAACCTTCGTAGCTGTCCTCAAGACTTTTAGAACTATGAAAAAGTAATTTGCCCCAGTTTGATCGATATTTGACTAATACGTATTTACTTGCACGGAGATACATAGATCGCCCATAGAGTGTAAAGATCGATTATTGGGAGATACTGATTCATCCTCTGTACAAACAAGATTTGTCTACCTACGATTTTCATGTCTTTGGTCCACTCAAAAATGCATTACACTAGTCAACGAGGAGGTCAAAGAACGAGAGGTATTGTGACTAATACCTCAGTGAACCCAGTGATCAACGTCCTGATCGACCAATCGGAGTGTCAAGTGTTTCACTTTCAACATTATGTTTGTATCAGGTCAATAAAAGTGGGACTTACAGCACAAACAGTTGCAGTAAGTGTTGATACAATGCGTAGCATTATTAATGTCAAGCTAGATTACAGCAATACTTGTGCAAGATCGGCTCTCAAAGAGTTAACACAACACAAAGTGTGAGATGAAAGGGCGTATGATCCTTTCCTGAGCCAGATATCAAACTGTGATGAAACTTGAGTTTACTATTTTCAGTAGATAAAACATGGAGCTGAAGCACACCAGCTGATTTGTCAAAAAGTAACTCAGATGCAGAGCATTACTAGGATAGGTCGTATTGACTGCCTTTAAGGACCCTAAGGTGTCATATTTTGTATTTATTTGGAAGACAAGAGTAAACAATAGTAACAAGCAAAAATAATAGTTCAGACCCTAATTATATATAGAGAGAAAAATAGAAAATTACAAGGGAACTGGCTTACATTTTGCTACTTAAAATAGTGAATCTGTCATATGTATATACATAATTATAATAATTGTAATTGTAAAAACTAACTGAAATAATATTTTTCTTGTCGGCCCCAGTAGGGAATGATTAAACATATTTGTCTAAATTATTTGTTAATTTGTTACATAATTTGTTAATTTGTGATATAATCATGGGATGCCCATCAGGAACTCTCTGCCGAAGAATATAATGATAAGAAGCGTTATGGGTAAGGTTAGGAATCTGTTGTGCGTTCAGAAAGTGAAATGAAAACGTGAACACATTCTTTAACCAAACATAAACTCGCAGTGACAGTTGATCAACTGAAATCGTTGTAGAATCGACTAGGTGAACGTTATAGCCGCTTGTATACATTTTGAATAGCCGATATCAAGTGATCACTAAATAGCGGATTGCTAGCACGTTATCGCTAAGGATAGACGTACGTAGCTGTCGTCAAGACTTGTAGAACTATTTAAAAATAAATTTGCCCCAGTTTGATCGATATTTGATGCATAATAGTTTAACACCCAATGTATATGTTACAGGCAATGTATTAAGTCAGTCACTTCATAGAATGCATAGTCAGTCTATACATTGCTCAAAATTGACAGGCAAAGTATTAAACAAATTGTATCTCATACTTTACCTGGGCATTTTATACAATGCCCACCATGACTCGGGCAGAGCTGCAGGCTGCGACAAGCAAGCACAGACTGTAACGTTATTATTAAATTTAAATTCTTTTAGTTTAAGCTTTAATGTTTAGTTCTAGCTTACAGTTTAGGCGTAATAATAACCGTCTATCTGTAACGCCTTTGATGGTAGAACTCCGTTACATTGTAATACTTTAAAATACAAGATTAAATCATTTAAATTAGCAGAGTCTCATTAAATTAAATCTTAAGGCTTATTAACTTGAAATGCAAGAATTGTGTGCTGGTTAAATAATTACTCGATTAAATGCAATTAAAGCAAATTATACTCTTTTTATTCAGCAAACAAAAGGTAAGTTACAATCATGATACAAATTTCTTGACATTCAGTTACGGACATTTAATATTTAATTTAATTTTTTAAGGATAACATTCTAACAAACAATTAATCAATCAATGGCTGTAAATGAGTCTACACTCGAGTTTACTTGCCCTTTTTTTTATAATCAAATTTCATAATGCAAGGTGAACACAATTGCACCAAAGTGTGCGTAAATTACTGTTATGTAAATGAATTGAAACGATCAAGGTTCTTTAGTTTGAGTTATGCTGTATAACGTTTTAAATTTTGAAATAAATCTTTAAAGTCTTAAATCGTTCACTTAGCTGCATTCACATCTGGTAACCTCGCGTCCTCCTCGTGGAAAGTTTCAGGAAATGTCATCGGTAACTTCAACGTCCCATTTTGTACTTGGTTGCGTACGCTGTCTTCTATCTCACGATTATAACATGTTTTAAAAAGGAGGTTTAAATTAAACTTTGAAAACAAAATAAAAATTTTTCTTGCTCTCGGACACGTCCGTTGCCCCTTACATCTTGGCTAAAAGAGGCCTTATATTGTATTTGCGAGCAACCTTCCTACCTACCGCGCATCCGGGGGGCGCATCCCGATTTTAATACACGTTTTAAAATTCTCCGTTAGATGTCACTAACAACCAGAGATCTCATTAAAATATTTCTCATACATTACAATTTTTTTTTTTTATACAGTTGTACATTATTACAAATTTTTGAATACATTCTCGTTTGTTTTCTGAACCTTGCCAATTTAATATGTAACATCATCTAAAGTGTGTTACAAGACCAAGCGGCCAAGGTTTCATTAGATGCACCGGCAACTCAAAATGTCAAACTAAAAAGTTCATTTGTAAAAAACAACAGAACGTGTAAATTCAAAGTGGCACAATGCTCTTTCCTGTTGAAATAAGTAGTAAATTTTCTTTAATAAGTTGTTGGTTCGCAAACATGACTGAAATTATTTCCAGCAAATAAACTTAAAACTTAAAAATGTCGTTTTCGTTTACATTGTTAGTTAAGAGATCGTAGTAACATTTAATTTTCATATGTAATTACATAGTGTTCAGTATAAAGTTAATTTGTGATATATTTTACCTGACAAACGTTAGGCATTATATACAATACCTAAACAATATATATATATATATATATATATATATATATATATATATATATATATATATATATATATAGTGCATAGACAAACAATGTAAAATCGTGCGAAATCATTAGCCTCATAAAATTCCTAGAATAATCACTTTGCCTGTAATACATATCCAAGTTGCTAATAAGAATCACAGACAAGTTTTAAGGGGTTCACATAAGGGCTAACCCTTGATTAGTTGTAAAGAGGGGGGAAGTAGGTAGATAGGGGATGTTGAATTTAGGCGTTGGCAATATCTTCTTGTGCAATTCTTAGGCTGAGCAAAGTAGAGGAAAATTAGGTAGGATGTTAAGAAAAAACATACCTATGTGACCTTACTTTATCACATAGAGAGAGAAGAAGGTTGTACTTGTAGCAAAGGAATGTTGACAGCTGTTTGAATTTCTTCTATTAACTCACACGCTTTAGTGGTATATAACATATGCAAAGTTTCAATCGTTATTCAAGTACGTCTCTATTTATAAAATTATGATCAAATACAGTTTTTTAAACCTATAATGAATGAAAATTGATGTTAATAAAGTTTTTTCAAATATTTATTCATTACTTTAAAAAAACTTTTAAAATAACAATATCTCGATCTTTATAAAGTTATAAACCGCCATCAGCTTCATAAATTAGAAAGGACAAAAACGAATAAATTGTAACAAGTAAAAATAACAGTCCAGACCCGTATTCTATATATGGAGGAAAATAGAAAATTGCAAGGAAACTCGCTTTCACTTTTCTACTTAATATTGTGATTCTGTCATATGTATATACATATTTATATTAATTGTAATTGCAAAAAAGTAACTAAAATAATATTTTTTTTGTCGTCCTCAGTAAGAAATGCTTAAAATGTTTTTCTTCTATTTTTTTTTTTTGTTAACTTGTCAAAATTCAATAAAGCCTGGTGAAGTAGCTCACTGACGATTGCTGATATAATCATGGGTAGTTCACCATGAACTCTCTGCCGAAGAAGCATTATGGATAAGGTTAGAAAGCTGTTGAGCTCTCAGAAAGGTAAATGAAAACCTGAACACACTCCTTAACTAGAAGGAAACATGCAGTGACACTCGATCAACTCAAATCGTTGTAGCATCGAGTTTTTGAGTGGTATAGACTTGTATAATTTCGAATAGTCGATATCAAGTGTTCACTAAATAGCGGATTGCTAGCACTTATCGCTAAGGGTAGACTTACGTAACTATCCTCAAGACTTTTAGAACGATTCAAAAAGAATTTGTGCCAGATTGATCGATATTTGACTATTACGTATTTCAGTATTACTTGCACGGAAGTAAATAGATCGCCCTTAGTGTGTAAATATCGATTATTGGGAGATACTGCTTCATCCTCTGTACAATTCAGAATTTTCTCCCTATTATTTTCATATCTTTATTCCGTTCGAAAATGCATTACAGTAGGCAACGAGGAGATCAAAGTACCCCAGTGACTAATGATCAACGTCCTTTTCGGCCAATCAGTGTCAAATGTTGTAGTTTAAATATTATGTATGTATCAGGCGAATAAGAGTGGGAGTTACAGCACAACCAGTTGCAGTAAGTGTTGGTGCAGTGCGTAACGTTATCTATAACACGCTAGATTACATCAATACTTGTGCAAGATTATCATAGAGTTGACACAGCACAAAGTGTGAGTTGAAAGGCCGTATAATGCTTTCCAGAACAAGGTTTCCACTTTTAATGAAACTTGCATTCACAATTTTGAACCAGAGTCCAGTTGATAAAACATAACTGAAGCTCTACAGCTGATCAGTCAAAACGTAAATCAGAAGCCAAGCGCTAGCAGGGTAAGTCGTTTAGACTGTCTCTTGGACCCCGAGGTCTCGTACTTTGTAATTATTTGGAAGTCATGCATACAATAAATAATATCTACTATTAAGACATGATCGCTATTAGAAAAACCGCCCATGGAAAATAACTTTGCTAGCTTTAAATACAAAGATAGATCGTATGAACGACAACAAGCTTGTTTCCATTCACACTTTGCCATTCTTCATTCCATTCAAGATATAGTGCATTCTTAGAATTGCATAGAAAGTCATATGCTATAACACGTTGTGTCGTTAGGACTATGCATGTAGCTAGTTTAGCGTTTAGTGTTTCCGATTATTGCGCAGTGATTAGGTACCCACCAAATATTATCACAACACCCCGTAATTGGAGCCTTTGTAATGAGCCCAGGATGTTTCCAAATAAAGCGTTCTTAGAGCATAATTCATGAATCACGTGGCCAACACTTTTCGAATCGGAACACACAACATAATGCGGCAGATGGAATATAAATTTTCACCTAATTAATGGCAAAACAGCTCTGCTATGAAACCACTACAGTTGATCCGTAGGTGTAGTTGCGTCCGGATATATAAAATGCCCATCCTGGCTCATAGTTCAGTTTCTAACCGTCTATGAATATATTCAGACTCTGTTGTTAGGTTCTGTAGTGCTGGCGATAGATAACATCAGGAGTTTTATGTTTTATACACCTGGAGAGTAAGAAGTTAATCTTCTGCACTGTATTGATGGCATGTTTATTGGCACCATTGCAAATTTCATGCTGTATTTAAGGTCTTGATTAGAAGACATTTAGGAATTTGTGAATGTTTGCAGTTAGTTCGGATGGTAAATGTATTAGCATTGAGAAAATACGTATTACAATCAAAACTAGTCAAAGATATTTAAAAATAATGTTTCGAAACAGACTGTAAATATAGCGTTAAGAAAGTTATACACCTACAAATAAAATATTTTAGCCCTATAGGAACGAAATCCATTCGCTCATATTTAATGATTAACAGCGTTGATTACTACAATACATACAGTTTTGTTTTAAATGAAAAGGTAATAATCGGTCAGAAAGTTTGAGTTTAAAAGCGCGGAAAAATGTAAAACGTGTTTCGCCTAACGCAGTCATCCATACTCAGGCGCCACGCTTAGTTTCGTTATACCGCTCCTCTTCCGCTCATGTCCCTCCATTGCAGCAGGACAGTAGTTGTTAACAAAAACTCAAATATATCTGTTTTAAAAAATCCATTTCTAAGCAACAGTTTAAATTTTGCCTGAGTTTTAGTAGTTCAGTGTTGTAGAGGTTAAAGAACCCCAGTGACTAATGATCAACGTCCTAATTAGCTGGCTAATCGGAGTGTCAAGTGTTTCACTTTACGTTATTGTTGTAGCCGGCGAATAAGAGTGGGAATAAGTGCAGAATAAGTTGCAGTAAGTGCTGGTGCAGTGCGTAACATTATCTATAACAAGCTAGATTACAACAAAACCTGTGCAAGACGGGTTCCCAAAAAGTGAACAACACAAAGTTTGAGTTGAAAGGGCGCGTGATCCTTTCCTGAAAATGATTTCAACCTGGTATGAAACTTGGGTTTACCATTTTGAACCAGAATCCAGTAGGCAAAGCATGAAATTAAAGCTCTACAGCTGATCTGTCAAAAAAAAAGAAACTTAGAACACAAAACGTTAGCAAGATAGGTCGTATTGACTGCCTTTTAGGACCCTGAAGTGTCGTATTATGTAATTATCTGCAAGACGTAGATGTACATCTACAATTTAGATGTTTATTAAAAAAAACACAGAAGAAAAAACGCCTTGCTAACCTCAGATAGAAACCTAGATATAGCTACACGACAATTTATGTTTTGACACCACCCAGCTAAACCAAGTAACGTCAGATTGTTTCTATTCACACTTTTTCATTCTTCATTCCATGCAAGAAATAGTGAATTCCTAGAATTGCATACAAACTCAGATGCCATAAGACGTTGTGTCGATAGCACCATATTTGTAGCTAGTTTAGCTCCTTCATCTGCTTCTGTGTTTCCGACTATTCCGCAGTGACCAGGCACCCAGTAAAATGTAACTCCAACACTCCGTAATTGCAACCTTTGTATTGAGCCCCGGATGTTTCCAACTAATGCGTTCTTAGAGCAATATTCCTGGACTGCTTGGTGGACACTTTTATCGGAACACACAAGGTAATGGGGTGCTCCAGATGGAATATAAATTAACGCCTGATTAATGGCAAAAACGCTGCGCTGTGAATACACTACAAGCTGGGGCGATACGTTGGTGTATTGTATAACGTCAGGAGTATTATGTTTCGTACACCTGGACAGTAAGCGTAAACTTTCGTAGCTGTCCTCAAGACTTTTAAAACGGTTTAAAAGGAATTTACCCCAGTTTGATCGATATTTAACTAATACGTATTAACGTGGATTGAGGTAAATAGATCGCTCGTAGTGTGTAAACATCCATTGTTGGGAGATACTGCTTCATAGGCTGTACAATCCAGATTTGTCTCCTTACAATTTTCATATCTTTAATCCGCTCAAAAATGTATTACATTAGTCAAATAGTAGGTCAAAGAACCCCAGTGACTCAATACCTCAGTAATCCCAGTGATCATCCCCAGTGATCAACATCCTGATCGGCCAATTAGCGGCCATCTGTTTCACTTTAAACATGTTGTTTGTATCAGGCGAATAAAAGAGTGGGAGTTAGAGCACAACCAGTTGCAGTAAGTGTTGGTGCCGTGGGTAACATCTATAGATTACAGCAACATGTGCAAGGTGGGCTCCCAAAGAGCCCATTGGGTTCACCATTTTGAACAGGATTCCAGTAGATATAATATGTAACTGAAGCATATCAGCTGATTTATCAAACACGTATCTCAGAAACCAAGCATCACTAGGATAGTTCGTCTAGACTGCCTTTTAGGACCCTGAATGTCATATTTTGTAATTATTTGGAAAACAAACTTACAATAAACAATACATACTATTAAGATATGATCGTTACAAAAACCACCAAAAACATTCCTAACTTTAAATACGAAGCTAGATAGTATGCTCGACATTCCATGCCTTGACACCGCCCAGATGACTCAAGAAACCTAAGTTTGTTTCCATTAACACTTTGCCAATCTTCATTCGATGCAAGAAATAGTCCATTCCTTAGAATTAATTGCATATAAACGCATATGCCATAATACATTGTGTCGGTGGGACCATACATATAGCTAGTTCCCCTTCCTCTGCTTTTGTGTTTCCGGTTATTCCACAGTGACCAGGCACCCAGCAAAATTAACCCCAACACCCCGTAATCGAAGCCTTTGTATTGCATCTAAGTTGTTTCCAACTAAAGTGTTCTTAGAGCATAGCTCCTAAAGAGCCTGGTGGATTATTTTAGGATAGGAACACACAAGATTATTGTATGTGAAATGTTAACGCTTTAAAGTGGCAAAAAGCAGTGCTGTGAAGACACTACAGGCTGGAGGCGATCTGTAGGTGTATATACGTCCTAATACATAAAATTCGCGTCCTAACTCATTGTCCAGTTTCTAACCGTCAGTGAATATTTTCAGGCTATGTTGTTAGGTTCTGTTGAGCTAGCAATACATAACGTCAGGAGTATTATGTTTCAAACACCTGCAGAATAAGAAGTTAACCTTCTGCACTGCAAAGCTGTTTTTACTCACCATTGGTATTTTATGCCTTATTTAAGGTCTTGATTAGGTGATATTTAGGAAGATTTGAATGTTTGCACTTTGTTCGGGCGATAAATGTATTAGCATTGAGAAAATACGCGTTTAAAGTATGCATAGACAGAGATAATTAAGAACAATGCTGAAACCTTAGGTTCGTTATATCGCTCCTCTTCCGTACATGTCCCGCCATTGTAGCGGCACAGTAGTATTAATAAAAACTCAAAAAATCTGTTGTAAAGAGTCCGTTTCTAAGCAACAGAATTTAAAATTATCTTGTGTTTTAGTAGTTCAGTAAAACACTACTAGACAGCGCTTTCAAACGCTATCGAGCGTTATTAAATATTGAAAACTTATACAACATACAAATGACATAAACACTTTTAATATAAACAGGACAATAAATTAAGCTTGCTATTAAATTAGGCATTAAATTAGGTTGCTATTAAGAAAAATAGATTAATTTTAAAGGGTTTACACAAATCTTCACCCTTTACTAGCTGAAAGGACGTTTGAGGATGTTAATTTAAGGCGTTGACAATATCTTCCTGTGCAAAATCAAAGTTGCTAGTCTCAGCCTGAAAACATTTAGGAGCAGCGAGTAGAGCTGCGATGAATAGGGTAGAGTAAAACTTCGAAACGTAAAAAAACGATGAAAGAGCAGTATGCACATACTGAAGCAGCGAGTAGAGCTGCGATGAATAGGGTAGAGCAAAGCGTCGGGATCGCAAATAAACGATGCAAGAGCAGCATGCACATACTGAAGCAGCGAGTAGAGCTGCGATGAATAGGGTAGAGCAAAGCGTCGGGATCGCAAATAAACGATGCAAGAGCAGCATGCACATACTGAAGCAGCGAGTAGAGCTGCGATGAATAGGGTAGAGCAAAGCGTCGGGATCGCAAATAAACGATGCAAGAGCAGCATGCACATACTGAAGCAGCGAGTAGAGCTGCGATGAATAGGGTAGAGCAAAGCGTCGGGATCGCAAATAAACGATGCAAGAGCAGCATGCACATACTGAAGCAGCGAGTAGAGCTGCGATGAATAGGGTAGAGCAAAGCGTCGGGATCGCAAATAAACGATGCAAGAGCAGCATGCACATACTGAAGCAGCGAGTAGAGCTGCGATGAATAGGGTAGAGCAAAGCGTCGGGAACGCAAATAAACGATGCAAGAGCAACATACACATACCGAAGCAGCGAGTAGAGCTGCGATGAATAGGGTAGAGCAAAGCGTCGGGAACGCAAATAAACGATGCAAGAGCAGCATACACATACTGAAGCAACGAGTAGAGCTGCGATGAATAGGGTAGAGCAAAGCGTCGGGAACGCAAATAAACGATGCAAGAGCAGCATACACATACTGAAGCAACGAGTAGAGCTGCGATGAATAGGGTAGAGCAAAGCGTCGGGAACGCAAATAAACGATGCAAGAGCAGCATACACATACCGAAGCAGCGAGTAGAGCTGCGATGAATAGGGTAGAGCAAAGCGTCGGGAACGCAAATAAACGATGCAAGAGCAGCATACACATACTGAAGCAACGAGTAGAGCTGCGATGAATAGGGTAGAGCAAAGCGTCGGGAACGCAAATAAACGATGCAAGAGCAGCATACACATATCGAAGCAGCGAGTAGAGCTGCGATGAATAGGGTAGTGCAAAGCGTCGGGAACGCAAATAAACTATGCAAGAGCAGCACACACATACTGAAGCAGCTTGCAGAACTGCGTTGAATAGCGTAGAGCAAAGCGCCGGGAACGCAAATAAGCGATGCAAGAGCAGTATGCACATACTGAAGCAGCGAGCACAGCTGCGATGAATAGGGTAGAGCTAAGCGTCGGGAATAAAAATGAACGATGCAAGAGCAGCATGCACATACTGAAGCAGCTTGCAGAACTGCGTTGAATAGCGTAGAGCAAAGCGCCGGGAACGCAAATAAGCGATGCAAGAGCAGCATGCACATACTGAAGCAGCGAGCAGAGCTGCGATGAATAGCGTAGAGCAAAGCGCCGGGAACGCAAATAAGCGATGCAAGAGCAGCATGCACATACTGAAGCAGCGAGCAGAGCTGCGATGAATAGCGTAGAGCAAAGCGCCGGGAACGCAAATAAGCGATGCAAGAGCAGCATGCACATACTGAAGCAGCTTGCAGAACTGCGTTGAATAGCGTAGAGCAAAGCGCCGGGAACGCAAATAAGCGATGCAAGAGCAGCATGCACATACTGAAGCAGCGAGCAGAGCTGCGATGAATAGCGTAGAGCAAAGCGCCGGGAACGCAAATAAGCGATGCAAGAGCAGCATGCACATACTGAAGCAGCTTGCAGAACTGCGTTGAATAGCGTAGAGCAAAGCGCCGGGAACGCAAATAAGCGATGCAAGAGCAGCATGCACATACTGAAGCGGCTAGCAGAACTGCGTTGAATAGCGTAGAGCAAAGCGCCGGGAACGCAAATAAGCGATGCAAGAGCAGCATG
This sequence comes from Prosapia bicincta, assembly GCA_036971475.1. Taxonomy (NCBI): domain Eukaryota; kingdom Metazoa; phylum Arthropoda; class Insecta; order Hemiptera; family Cercopidae; genus Prosapia; species Prosapia bicincta. The sequence goes on along the minus strand of JBAIZL010000002.1, from coordinate 81,016,681 downwards.
CACATACTGAAGCAGCTTGCAGAACTGCGTTGAATAGCGTAGAGCAAAGCGCCGGGAACGCAAATAAGCGATGCAAGAGCAGCATGCACATACTGAAGCAGCGAGCAGAGCTGCGATGAATAGCGTAGAGCAAAGCGCCGGGAACGCAAATAAACGACGAAAGAGCAGTATGCACATACTGAAGCAGCTTGCAGAGCTGCGTTGAATAGCGTAGAGCAAAGCGCCGGGAACGCAAATAAGCGATGCAAGAGCAGCATGCACATACTGAAGCAGCGAGCAGAGCTGCGATGAATAGCGTAGAGCAAAGCGCCGGGAACGCAAATAAGCGATGCAAGAGCAGCATGCACATACTGAAGCAGCTTGCAGAACTGCGTTGAATAGCGTAGAGCAAAGCGCCGGGAACGCAAATAAGCGATGCAAGAGCAGCATGCACATACTGAAGCGGCTAGCAGAACTGCGTTGAATAGCGTAGAGCAAAGCGCCGGGAACGCAAATAAGCGATGCAAGAGCAGCATGCACATACTGAAGCAGCTTGCAGAACTGCGTTGAATAGCGTAGAGCAAAGCGCCGGGAACGCAAATAAGCGATGCAAGAGCAGCATGCACATACTGAAGCAGCTTGCAGAACTGCGTTGAATAGCGTAGAGCAAAGCGCCGGGAACGCAAATAAACGATGCAAGAGCAGCATGCACATACTGAAGCAGCGAGCACAGCTGCGATGAATAGGGTAGAGCTAAGCGTCGGGAATAAAAATGAACGATGCAAGAGCAGCATACACATACTGAAGCAACGAGTAGAGCTGCGATGAATAGGGTAGAGCTAAGCGTCGGGAATAAAAATGAACGATGCAAGAGCAGCATGCACATACTGAAGCGGCGTGCAGAACTGCGTTGAATAGCGTAGAGCAAAGCGCCGGGAACGCAAATAAACGATGCAAGAGCAGCATGCACATACTGAAGCAGCGAGCACAGCTGCGATGAATAGGGTAGAGCTAAGCGTCGGGAATAAAAATGAACGATGCAAGAGCAGCATGCACATACTGAAGCGGCGTGCAGAACTGCGTTGAATAGCGTAGAGCAAAGCGCCGGGAACGCAAATAAACGATGCAAGAGCAGCATGCACATACTGAAGCAGCTTGCAGAACTGCGATGAATAGGGTAGAGCAAAGCGCCGGGAACGCAAATAAACGATGCAAGAGCAGCATGCACATACTGAAGCAGCGAGCACAGCTGCGATGAATAGGGTAGAGCTAAGCGTCGGGAATAAAAATGAACGATGCAAGAGCAGCATGCACATACTGAAGCAGCTTGCAGAACTGCGATGAATAGGGTAGAGCAAAGCGCCGGGAACGCAAATAAACGATGCAAGAGCAGCATGCACATACTGAAGCAGCGAGCACAGCTGCGATGAATAGGGTAGAGCTAAGCGTCGGGAATAAAAATGAACGATGCAAGAGCAGCATGCACATACTGAAGCGGCGTGCAGAACTGCGTTGAATAGCGTAGAGCAAAGCGCCGGGAACGCAAATAAACGATGCAAGAGCAGCATGCACATACTGAAGCAGCGAGCACAGCTGCGATGAATAGGGTAGAGCTAAGCGTCGGGAATAAAAATGAACGATGCAAGAGCAGCATACACATACTGAAGCAACGAGTAGAGCTGCGATGAATAGCGTAGAGCAAAGCGCCGGGAACGCAAATAAACGATGCAAGAGCAGCATGCACATACTGAAGCAGCGAGCACAGCTGCGATGAATAGGGTAGAGCTAAGCGTCGGGAATAAAAATGAACGATGCAAGAGCAGCATGCACTGATGTACACTTTTCCAGGTAACATGCTTCAACATCTTCACATTGGTACTCTTTGAATGAGTTGAAGGAGCTCGGTCTCATCATTCCGTGTTCAAAGTGGTGTTTCATCAAATTCGACGCTAGCCCGGAGCGTCTTCTAAGATTTCTGCAGTAAAGTGCTACTGATAATATTCCTGGATTCAGCTACCCAGTAAATTATTTCCTTTATTGTATTCGTGTTAAGCTTTTCTGGAATAGAAAGAAAACAATCTTCTTCAATTTATGTTTGCAGAAGCTTTTTTCTCTGTGGCTCAGTCTCATGTTCTGCACTACACCTTGATCCATAAGCGGAAGAAACGATACCACGTTAGGTGGGAGAAATATTGTTTTTATGTCTTTACATACCAACTGCATGTCTGAAGTATGTGAAGGAGCATTGGCTTTCAAAAGTTGAGCTTTTGTTGGTAGTCCATTTTTTTTTTTTTAATAACTTTTGTTACTGTAGGAACCCATTCATTTTTTGAACAACTCCTTGAAAATATTACCAGTCACCCGCCCTTGTTTTCTCCCTTACCAGTCTCCCTTATTTCTGTAATGAACAGAGAGAAATTCAAGTTTATATTTTCCAAACTTTTCCAAATCCAGACAGGTTACAGCCTGTGCGATTTAGTTGACTAAATCGGATTTGAGGGGTTCCACTGTATATGTTTTCAATATTTCTAGATCTGGTTTGAAAGCGCAGTCTAGTGGTGATTTACTGAACTACTTGAACACAAGACAATTTTAATTCTGTTGCTTAGAAACGGCCATTTTACAACACATATATTTGAGTTTTTGTTAACAACTATCATTCCGCTACAATGGCGGGATACGTACGGAAGAGGAGCGATATAACGAACCTAAGCGTGGCACCTGAGTAAGGATGACTGCGTTAGGCTAAACACGTTCCACATTTTTCCGCGCTTTAAGATTCAATTTTTCTGACCTATTATTACCTTTTTATTTAAAACGAAACTGTATGTTTTCTAGTAATCAACGCCCATAATCGTTAAATAAAAGCGCATGGGTTTCGATTCTAGAGACCCCAAATATTTTTTTTGCTGTAAATTTTATTATACGTGTATAATATTGTTAACGCTATATTTAAATTCTGTTTCGACATTGTTTTTACTTATCTCTGTTTATGTTTAATTTTAACACGTATTTTCTCAATGCTAATACATTTACCGCCAGAACAAACTGCAAACATTCAAAACTTCCTGAATGCCACCTAATCACGACCTTACGCAAGGCATAAAATTACAATGTTGTGTAAACATGCCATTAGTGCCGTGCAGAAGATTAACTTCTTACTGTTCCTATGTATGAAACCTAATACTCTTGACGTTTTCTATCGCCAGCTCTACAGAAACAAACACATAGTCTGAATATATTCACAGACGGTTCAAAACTGGAAACTGGAGTTAGGATGTGCATTCAATGTACCTAACAGGACGCACGTTAGATGTTACATGTTAGTTACATATTTGTCTACTGGATTCTGGTTCGAAATGGTAATACAAGTTTCATCACATGTTGAAATCTTGTGTAGAAAGAGATTACACTCTCTTTGACTTAGACGTTGTGTCAACTGTTTCGGAGCCCATCTTGTACACGTTTTGCTGTAATCTAGCGCGTTATAGATAATGTTACGCATTGCACCAACTCTTACTGCAACTGGTTGTGCTGTAACTCCTACAACTATAACGTTTAAAGTGAAACACTTGACACTCCGATTAGCCAGCTAATTAGGACGTTGATCGATCATTAGTCACTGGGGTTCGTTGACCTCCTCATTGACTAATGTTATGCATTTTGAGCGGACCAAAGACATGTAAATTGTATTGAAACAAATCTGGATTGTACAGAGTATGAAGCAGTATCTCCCAACGAGCGATGTTTACACACTACGAGCGATCTATTTACCTCCGTGCATGTTAATACGTATTATTCAAATATCGATCAAACTGGGGCAAATTCCTTTTAAATCGTTCTAAAAGTCTTGAGGACAGCTACGTAAGTCTACTCTTAGCGATAACATGATAGCAACCCTCTTTTTAGTGAACACTTGATAACGATTATTCGAAAGGTATACAAGCATCTATAACGTTCAACTGGTCGATTCTACAAGGATTTTTATTGATCGAGTGTTACTGCATGTTTACTTCTGGTAAAGAATGTAATCACGCTTTCATTTATATGTTTTCTTCTAAAACAATCATCTACGTACGTTCTTTATATATAAAACCAAACACTCTTACATTTCTAATGATAAAATAAACCTTCCATAATTTCAAACGTTACAGTACTTTTATCCCTAAATAAATCCAACTAAAACTTATTTTCTAGTTTAATATAATACTGACACTCTACTGAGAGTATATTTCCTAGCTCAAAAATGTATTACCTTAGTCAACTAGGAGGTCAAAGAACACCAGTGACTAATGCCTCAGTGATCAACATCCTGATCGGCCAATCGGAGTGCCAACTGTTTCACTTCAAACATTATTGTTGTAGCCGGGGAATAAGAGTGGGACTTACAGCACAACTAGTTGCAGTAATTGTTTGTACCGTGGGTAACATTATCTATAGATTACAGCAAAACCTGTGCAATGTGAGGTGACAGGGAGTGTGATGCTTTTCTAAAACAGATTTCAAGCTGTGATTAAACTTGGGTTCACCATTTTGAACAAGATTCCAGTAGATAAACCATGTAATTGAAGTGTATCAGCTGATTTATCAAAAAGTATCTCGGAAACCAAGCATCACTAGGATAGGTCGTCTACACTGTATTTTAGGACCCTGAAATGTCGTATTTTGTAATTATTTGGAAAACAAACTTACAATAAACAATACCTACTAATAAGTCATGATCGTTACAAAAACCACCAAAAACATTCCTAACTTTAAATACGAAGCTAGATCGTATGCTCGACATTCCATGCCTTGACACCGCCCAGCTCACTCAAGAAACGTAAACTTCTTTCCATTAACAATTTGCCATTCTTCATTCCATGCAAGAAATAGTGCATTCTTAGAATTACATACAAACTCATACGCCATAATACATTGTGTCGGTGGGACCATACATGTAGTGGGTTTAGCAACTTCATCTGCTATTGTGTTTCCTGTTATTACGCAGTGACCAGGCACCTTGGAGCCTTTGTTATTAACCTAAGATGTTTCCAACTAAATTGTTCCTAGAGCATAGCTCCTAAAAAACCTGGTGGATTATTTTAGGATAGAAACACACAAGATTATTGGATGTGGTAGATGGAGGATATGTTAACGCTTTAAAGTTGCAAAAAGCAGTGATGTGAAGAGACTACAGGCTGGAGGCGATCCGTAGGAGTAGATACGTCCTAATACATAAAATGCGCATCCTATCTCATTGTCCAGTTTCTAACCGTCTTTGAATATATTCAGGCTGTGTTGTTAGGTTCTGTAGAGCTGGCGATAGATAACATCAGGAGTATTATGTTTCATACACCGGGAGAGTAAGAAGTTAATCTTCTGCACTGCAATGATGGCATGTTTACTCACCATTAATAATTTCATGCAGTATTTAAGGCCTTGATTAGGAGACATTTAGGTAGTTGTGAATGTTTGCAGTATGTTCGGATTTTAAATGTATTAGCATTGAGAAAATACATTAAAACTAAATCAAAACTAGTAAGATATATTTAAAAATAATGTGTCCTAACAGACTTTAAATATACCGTTAAGAAAGTTATACAAAAAAAAATAAATATATTTCAAAAAATAATTTAGGCCTCTAGGATCGAAACACATCGGTTATATTTAATGATTAACAGGGTTGATTACTACGAAACATACAATTTTTATTTTAAATAAAAAGGTAATAATCAGAAAATTTGAGTTTTGAAGTGCGGAAAAATGTGGATCGTGTTTCGCCTAACGCAGTCATCCTTACTCAGGCGCTACGCTTAGGTTCGTTATATCGCTCTTCTTCCGTACATGTCTCGCCAGTAGTTGGACAGTAGTTGCTAACATAAACTCAAAAATATCTGTTGCAAAACATTTTTTACCTGATAAACATTTGGCATTATGTATAATACCTAGATATATATATGCTTAGGCAAAATATGTAAAGTCGTACGAAATCATTTGCCTTATAAAATGCCTGGAATACGTACTTTGCCCGTAACACATATCCAAGTTTCTAATAAGAATCACAGACAAGTTAATGGCCTTACCTATGGATACCTATGGCCTTACGTTACCTCATGGAGAGAACACAATAAAGAAAGAGGAGAAGAATGTTTGATTTCTTTTTCAATTCATTCTATTAGCTCTTACTCTCCTTATATAAATCTTGTACACATTTTCAATTGTTAATAAAATAGGTTTTTATTCATCCAATCAAGTTGAAATAAATGTTTTTAAAGCTGTAGTTTATGACAATTAATTGACGTTAATACAGTTTTTTTCAAATACTTATTCATTAATTAAATTTAAACAGACGATGTCCCTTTCGGATTCAAACTGAAGAAATACATGTTTGAAATCCAGCATTTTGGCACTGAGCCAAATTTCGCATAGCTAGAAATCAATTAAGGGTGTTTATGAAATTACAAGAGGAAGGTTCCTCTTGCTTATACATATTTATATCAATTGTAATTTCAAAGTACAAAGTAATTAAAATAAAAAAATACCTCATTAGGAAATGATTAAACATTTTTGTCTATATATTATTTGTTAATTAGTTAAATTCAATAAAGCCTGGTGGGGTATTTCACTGACGACTGCTGACATAATCATGGGTTGTCCACCAGGAACACTCTACCGAAGACTGTAAGGATAAAAAGCGTAACGAAAAAAAGAGAGTCAATAAATATAACAAACAAAAATAACAGTCCAACACAAATATACTGTATAGGCAGGAAAATGTAAGATCGCAAGGAAATTCGCTTTCTATTTTGCCACTTAATATTGCAATTCTGTCACATGCTTATACATATTTATATCAATTGTAATTTCAAAGTACAAAGTAATTAAACTAAAAAAATACCTCATTAGGAAATGATTAAACATTTTTGTCTATATATTATTTGTTAATTAGTTAAATTCAATAAAGCCTGGTGGGGTATTTCACTGACGACTGCTGACATAATCATGGGTTGTCCACCAGGAACTCTCTGCCGAAGAGGGGAACGCTAAGAAGCATTATAGGTAAGGCGAGGAATCTGTTCTTCGCTCAGACAGTGAGATGAAAACGTGAACCAGAAATAAACACGCAGTGACAGTCGATCAAATCAAATCGTTGTAAAATCGACTAGTTGAACTTTATAGACGCTTGTATACCTTTCGAATAGTCGATATCAAGTGATCACTAAATAGCGGGTTGCTAGCAAGTTATAGCTAAGAGTAAACCTTCGTAGCTGTTCTCAAGACGTTTAGAACGATGAAAAAGTAATTTGCCCCAATTTGATCGATATTTGACTAATACGTAGTTACTTGCACAGAGATAAATAGATCGCCCGGTTCTGGACAGCTGGTCGTCCAGTTCAGGACAGATTGAAATGTGGTCCCCATACATAATACCATTGAGACAGAGCGGACACGTATCGGACTCCGCTAGGCCAAAACGGTAGAGGTGGGCCTGGAGATAGTCGTGTCTTGTCAGAAGTCGAAAGTCAGTCACGGCAGTTGCTCTATCGCTTGAGGGCGATGAAATTGTAATTTGCCCCAGTTTGATCGATATTTGACTAATACGTATTTACTTGCACGGAAATAAATAGATCGCCCATAGAGTGTAAAGATCGATTATTGAGAGATACTGATTCATCCTCTGTACAATCAAGATTTGTCTACCTACGATTTTCATGTCTTTGGTCCACTCAAAAATACATTACACTAGTCAACGAAGAGGTCAAAGAACGAGAGGTATAGTGACTAATACCTCAGTGAACCCAGTGATCAACGTCCTGATCGACCAATCAGAGGGTCAAGTGTTTTACTTTCAACATTATGTTTGTATCAAGTGAATAAGAGTGGGACTTGCAGCACAAACAGTTGCAGTAAGTGTTGATACAGTGCGTAGCATTATCAATGTCAGTTAGATTACAGCAATACTTGTGCAAGATCGGCTCTCAAAGAGTTAACACAACACAAAGTGTGAGATGAAAGGGCGTATGATCCTTTCCTGAGCCAGATATCAAACTGTGATGAACCTTGGGTTTACTATTTTCAGTAGATAAAACATGGAGCTGAAGCACAACAGCTGATTTGTCAAATCGTAACTCAGAAGCAGAGCATTACTATGATAGGTCGTATTGACTGCCTTTAAGGACCCTGAGGTGTCATATTTTGTATTTATTTGGAAGACAAGCGTAAACAATTGTAACAAGCAAAAATAATAGTTCAGAAACGTATTCTATATACAGAGGAAAATAGAAAATTGTAAGGGAACTCGCTTACATTTTGCTACTTAATATAGTGAATGTGTCATATGTATATACATATTTATATAATTTGTAATTGTAAAAAGTAACTGAAATAATGTTTTTCTTGTCGACCCCAGTAGGGAATGATGAAACATATTTGTCTAAATTATTTGTTAATTTGATAAATTCAATAAAGCCTGGTATCTCACTGACGACTACTAATATAATCATGGGTTGCCCATCAGGACCTCTCTGCTGAAGAATATAATGATAAGAAGGATTATGGGTAAGTTTAGGAATCTGTTGTGCGTTCAGAAATTGAAATGAAAACGTGAACACATTCTTTAACCACACATAAACACGCAGTGACAGTTGATCAACTCAAATCGTTGTAGACTCGACTAGGTGAACGTTATAGCCGCTTGTATACCTTTTGAATAGCCGATATCAAGTGATCACTAAATAGCGGGTTGCTAGCAAGTTATCGCTAAGGATAGACTTACGTAGCTGTCATCAGGAATTGTAGAACTATTTAAAAATAAATTTGCTCCAGTTTGATCGATATTGGATGCATAATAATTTAACACCTAATGTATATGTTACAGGCAATGTATTAAGTCAGTCACTTCATAGAATGCATAGTCAGTCTATACATTCTCAAAATTGACAGGCAAAGTATTAAACAAATTGTATCTCATACTTTACCTGGGCATTTTATACAATGCCCACCATGACTCGGGCAGAGCTGCAGGCTGCGACAAGCAAGCACAGACCAAGCGGCCAAGGTTTCATTAGATGCACCGGCAACTAAAAATGTCAATCTAAAAAGTATTCATTTGTAAAAAACAACAGAACATGTAAATTCAAAGTGGCACAATGCTCTTTCCTGTTGAAATAAGTAGTAAATTTTCTTTAATAATTGAAATTATTTCCAGCCAATAAACTTAAAACTTAAAAATGTCGTTTTCGTTTACATTGTTAGTTAAGAGATTGTAGTAACATTTAATTTTCATATGTAATTACATAGTGTTCAGTATAAAGTTAATTTGTGATATATTTTACCCGATAAACGTTTGGCATTATATACAATACCTAAACAATATATATATATATATATATATATATATATATATATATATATATATATATATACATAGTGCATAGACAAACAATGTAAAATCGTGCGAAATCATTAGCCTCATAAAATTCCTAGAATAATCACTTTGCCTGTAATACATATCCAAGTTGCTAATAAGAATCACAGACAAGTTTTAAGGGGTTCACAAAAGGGCTAACCCTTGATTAGTTGTAAAGAGGGGGGAAGTAGGTAGATAGGGGATGTTGAATTTAGGCGTTGGCAATATCTTCTTGTGCAATTCTTAGGCTGAGCAAAGTAGAGGAAAATTAGGTAGGATGTTAAGAAAAAACATACCTATGTGACCTTACTTTATCACATAGAGAGAGAAGAAGGTTGTACTTGTAGCAAAGGAATGTTGACAGCTTTTTGAATTTCTTCTATTAACTCACACTCACACTCATACTCACACTTTGTGGTATATAACATATACAAAGTTTCAATCGTTATTAAAGTTTTAAGATGTAATAAAGTTTTTTCAAATATTTATTTATTATTAAAAAAAAAACTTTAAAAAAACGATATTCGGTCTTTATAAAGTTATAAACCGCCATCAGCTTCATAAATTAGAAAGGTCAAAAACGAATAAATTGTAACAAGTAAAAATAATAGTCCAGGCCCGTATTCTACACATAGAGGAAAATAGAAAATTGCAAGGAAACTCGCTTTCACTTTTCTACTTAATATTGTGATTCTGTCATATGTATATACATATTTATATTAATTGTAATTGTAAAAAAAGTTACTAAAATAATATTTTTTCTGTTGTCCTCAGTAGGAAATGCATAAAATGTTTTTCTTCTATACTTGTTTGGTAACAATAGTTTCGGAGGACCAATAATTATTATAATTATATAAACTAATAGATTGTACTTACGTGCACCATGGAATACGCACTTATCACACTCGCGTATTAAATAAGCGATTTCTGGCCAGAAAACTTGTTCGTACTCCACGCACTGATAACAATAGGTTTAAACATTAATAAAATATTACATTTACGGGTGCTAGTACCTAAGGTACGGAGATTGAAAGTATAACAATTATTAGAACGTAGTGGTGTATCGAACTACACTCCGGAAAGGTCTAATTTGCTCTGCCGGTCCAAACGGCAGAAACCTTATCGCGGGTGAGCTTGTCTGACTTTGGCGGCGAGTTTAAAATTAAGGAAATGAGTCTATATTAAGTTTAAATACGGAACATACCGGGGGCCTTGAATCCTTCTAGGATTCAAAGAGAACTAATACAAATATAATATGTTGAGAGTTTATCCAAAATAAAAAAAAGTTCATAAAAGAAAATAAAAATATCCTTTTTTACAAAAAATTGAGCACCCTATGGGGCAAGTTCATTATGAGCGTAGAGGTAGAGGGAAAACCTTGTGAGCAGGTCTTGTCAAGGTTCCCTGCTTTGTCTTCAAATGAACCACTCTTACTACACCATCCTTTCCTGGAGAAACACTACTTATCCTAGCCAGGGGCCATGCGAGAGGTGGTGCAGGTTGCTGGACTAACACGAGGTCGCCGACGCGTAGGTTGACAGTTGGCACGTTCCACTTCCCCCGTTGCTGAAGAGTATGGATATATTCTAGATGCCATCTCTTCCAAATACGCTGGTGAAAGGCCTTGATTAACTGCCAGTGCTTGAGTCGGTTGGCAGGAACGTTGAAAAGATCCTCTTCTGGAACTGAAACCAATGAAGATCCTATTAAGAAGTGACCCGGGGTGAGTGCATTGAGGTCTGAGGCGTCGTTTGACAGAGGTGTGAGAGGTCTCGAATTCAAAATAGCATCTACTTCAGTTGTGAGAGTGGAAAATTCACATAGAGTTAAAATATGTTCACCGATGACACGTCGGAGGTGATGTTTTGCACTCTTGATTGCTGCTTCCCAAAGACCACCTTGATGAGGAGCTGCAGGCGGGTTGAAATGAAAGTTGATATTGTGTTGTGATGAGAATTCAGCAAGAGGGGTTCGGCCTGAAGAGATGATGAGATTTTGTAAAGCATTATTCGCTCCAACGAAATTCGTTCCACAGTCAGAATAAATATTTGTGCAAAGACCGCGTCTAGACACAAATCGGGTGAGAGCGGCAATAAACCCATCTGTCGACAGGTCCGATACTACTTCAATGTGTACAGCCTTTGTCACAAGGCAAACAAAGATACAAATATATGCTTTTGTCAAGCGAATCGAGCGCAAATTGTGCATTTTTATGTTAAAAGGACCTCCGTAGTCAATTCCGGTGTTGAGAAACGGACGAGAAGGAGTTAATCTTGCTTTTGGTAAATCACCCATGAGCGGAGATTTATTGTGAGGCTTGTATCGAAAACATACAACACATTGAAAAATGCGAGAGCGTATTACACTTCTTGCTGCTAGACTCCTTTAAAACACCATGGTGAGGAAGAAAGTAATGAGGTACAGTTAGATCAGTATTATGAGCGTATATCATGTGACCAGAGGCTAAGTAGTCAGCCATAAAATCAGTATATAGGGATTTAAATTGAGGTTGAGCAATAAATTTCTTCTCTAGAGAGTGCAGTCTTTTTTCTGCATTTAAACGAGATTGACCCAGAGGAGGATGTTCAGTCTTGAATGGTAGTCGGGCACAATATCGGCCAGATTGGTCCCGAGTATGAGTGGCGAGAAAGTGATCTTCACATAATGTATCTTCTTGAGAAAGCTTAGACACAGCAGGGGGTTCTTCCTGTTGCCAAAACCTTTGTAGTGAGTTGTGAAGGTCAATGTCGTTGACAACTAGAAGTGTAGTTGATAATTGAGAGCTGGAGTTACTATGAAGTTCACTGCCAGATAGACATGGTGCGTTACCCATTACTAAAAAGCCAAAGTGTGTGCCTATTAGCCTGGGTAAACCAGGTCCGAGGTTATAAGATTCTTGAGTAAGTATGAGTGGAAATAAAGCACCACCAAGAAGAACGTCTATGCCTCCTGGCAAGTGAAACGTAGGGTCTGCCAAAACATAAGGACGAACCTTGGAAAGAACTTCAGAGGCTACCTGTGTGCTTGGTAGGTTAACACATATTTTTTCCAATATTAAAAATCTTTCATTAGTTGAAATAACCTTGCCCCCAAGAGTTTCAACAGCAACTGAGGTGAGACCTTTTGAGCGTAAGAGTACCTGAGACAATCCTACCACACTATGAGTGGTCTTAGTACGAGGAGCACACAATAATTGAGCAGCACGCTCGGTGAGAAAACAAGATTGACTGCCAGAGTCAACAAGAGCACGAAATACATGAGTAATACCGTTAGACGAGGTAAGCTTAACAAGTAGAGTGCCTAAGAGAACAGTATTAGAGATTTGAGACGTATTCTGCTTTTCTTGACAGGTCATAGTGATTGGAGAAGGGTTTATTTCCTGTTGAAGTGTCGGGGAGTCTTGACACGAAGTTTGAGGTGGGGTCTGTTGCATCGTAGAGTGATTTTCAAAATGTAATAATGTATGATGATTTTTGTGGCATTTGTAGCAACTAAACTTTGACCTACAGTCCTTAAGATGGTGAGTACCTAAGCATGAGGTACAACGCCCCTTTTCCTTTACAATTTTGAGACGGGATTTGGCGTCCTGACTCTTGAAGTCCGGACACGAATATACCTTATGATCAATTTTATTACATATAAAGCATGGATGAGGTTTAACTTTAATGGAGGAGCCTTCTCCATAATTGTAGGACATCAGTGATACTTTTTGTTTAAAGTATTTATTTTGGGAACCAGAGGGGGTGCGTGATCCAGACGAGGAGGGTTTCGAGGTGAAAGGAGAATGAAGATTGGCATCTTCAACTTCATTATATTCTTTATTTAAAAACTTAATAATTTCCGCTGCATCAGGTATTGTAGTGGAGTCAACTCTCTCTTGAGTAATACTTGATGAACGGAAGTTTTCAAAACGGTTCTTAAGTTCACTATCCATTTTTCGTAAAAGCATAGCAGATAACAAAGGATTTTTACTAGTGATATCGATGTCAAGACCTTTAAGAGCTTGTATATTTTCTGAGTATAAATTTACAAAATTTCTCATTTGTTTAGGAGTGTTGTTTACAGAGGGCAAATCTAAAATTTGATTAAGGTGTAAAGTAACTAACCGCCTCGGCGAGTGATATCTTTCTTTTAATAAGTCATAGGCCACTTTATAGTTAGCGTCAGAAATAGGGAGAGATTTAATTAAATTTAGCGGTTCTCCTGAGATAACGCTCAATAAATATTGAAGTTTAGAAACTGCTGGTAACGATGCATTTTCATGAATGCTAGCGTTAAATATATTAATGAATGACATCCATTCGAGAATTTCACCATCGAAATGCTTGAGTTCAAGCTTAGGCAGTCGTATATGTAACTGAGGAGTAACTATGTCACATTTAGGCCTTGTTGATGACATCTTACTTTCTATCGAATATAGAATTAACATAATCAACTAACTCATTGATGCTGTTAAGAGGAGCGTAGTTGGGTTGAAAATTCGGGTTAGCCTGTATTTCTAGTTCATGATAAATGTCTAAAATATCAGAAAATTCTTCACGAAGCCTATTTATAGATTTAGCGCGCACCAACAATTTTTGCAGAATTGACTTATCACATGTTTTTTTTGTTAGATCAAAAATCTCTTGAATTTGACTAAATATATTGTCTTTCTTTGATTTAATAACTGCCAAAGATTTTGCCATGATTAAATGACAGTTTTATAGTAGAAGATGAGATAACTGCTTTAATTTTTAAATTACAAAATGGTTTAAAGAGGTTAGGCCTATGAGCGTATATGTTTAACGGAGAGATAAATAAGCTTAAAGAACAACAAATCGAAGTAGGCTCAATGAGATAACTGAAATCACTTTTCATAAACTTTACAATTAATTTAAACCAACACATTAATGCACGCCAAAGCCAAACAAAGATAAGAGAGGATCAGCTGTTTCATATACTGCCACATGAAACTAGTTTTCCAGTGTTTGCATGCACAGACAAAGTTTGAAAAAACTTGTAGAAATTGTAGAATGAACGCATATAATGAAATGTATTTTATTGTATTTTTTATATAGGACTTAAGGCTCAAGATAAGGCCCGGAGGACCAAATTTGTTTGGTAACAATAGTTTCGGAGGACCAATAATTATTATAATTATATAAACTAATATATTGTACTTACGTGCACCATGGAATACGCACTTATCACACTCGCGTATTAAATAAGCGATTTCTGGCCAGAAAACTTGTTCGTACTCCTCGCACTGATAACAATAGGTTTAAACATTAATAAAATATTACATTTACGGGTGCTAGTACCTAAGGTACGGAGATTGAAAGTATAACAATTATTGGAACGTAGTGGTGTATCGAACTACACTCCGGAAAGGTCTAATTTGCTCTGCCGGTCCAAACGGCAGAAACCTTATCGCGGGTGAGCTTGTCTGACTTTGGCGGCGAGTTTAAAATAAAGGAAATGAGTCTATATTAAGTTTAAATACGGAACAATACTTCTTGTCAATTTGTTAAAATTCAATAAAGCCTGGTGAGATAGCTCACTGACGATTGCTGATATAATCATGGGTTGTTCACCAGGAACTCTCTGCCGAAGAAGCATTATGGGTAACGTTAGGAAGCTGTTGAGCTCTCAGAAAGTTAAATGAAAACCTGAACACACTCCTTAACCAGAAGTAAACATGCAGTGACACTCGATCAACTCAAATCGTTGTAGCATCGAGTAGTTGAGTGGTATAGACGCTTGTATACCTTTCGAATAGTCGATATCAAGTGTTTAAAAAATAGCGGGTTGCTAGCACGTTATCGCTAAGGGTAGACTTACGTAACAGCCCTCAGGACATTTAGAACGATTCAAAAAGAATTTGCTCCAGATTGATCGATATTTGACTATTACGTATTACGTATTTCCGTATTACTTGCACGGAAGTAAGATCGCCCTTAGTGTGTAGAAATCGATTGTTGGGAAATACTGCTTCATCCTCTGTACAATTCAGAATTTTCTCCTTACTATTTTCATATCTTTATTCCGTTCAAAGATGCAATTCAGTAGGCAATGAGGAGGTCAAAGTACCCCAGTGACTAATGATCAACGTCCTGTTCGGCCAATCATTATCAACTGTTGTACTTTAAACATTATGATTGTATCAGGCAAATAAGAGTGGGAGTTACAGCACAACCAGTTGCAGTAAGTGTTGGTACAGTGCGTAACGTTATCTATAACACGCTAGATTACAGCAATACTTGTGCAAGATTATCATCGAGTTAACACAACACAAAGTGTGAGTTGAAAGGCCGTATGATGCTTTCCAGAACAAGGTTTCCACTTTTGATGAAACTTGAATTCACCATTTTGAACCAGAGTCAAGTTGATAAAACATAACTGAAGCTCTACAGCTGATCAGTCAAAACGTAAATCAGAAGCCAAGCGCTAGCAGGGTAAGTCATTTAGACTGTTATTTAGGACCCCGAGGTCTTGTACTTTGTAATTATTTGGAAGACAAGCGTACAATAAGTAATATCTATTATTAAGACATGATCTTTATTAGAAAAAACACCCATGAAAAATAACTGTGCTAGCTTAAATACAAAGATAGATCGTATTCACGACAACAATTCATGCCTTGATACCGCCCAGCTGACTCAAGAAACCTCAGGTTGTTTCCATTCACACTTTGCCATTCTTCATTCCATGCAAGATATAGTGCAGTCTTAGAATTTATTAGAAAGTCATATGCTATAACACGTTGTGTTGTTGGGACTATGCATGTAGCTAGTTTAGCCCCTTCGCCTGCTTTTGTGTTTCCGATTATTGCGCAGTGATTAGGTACCCACCAAAATATTATCTCAACACCCCGTAATTGGAGCCTTTGTAATGAGCCCAGGATGTTTCCAAATAAAACCTTCTTAGAGCATAATTCCTGAATCACCTGGCCAACACTTTTCGAATAGGAACACACAACATAATGGGATGCGGCCGATGGAGTACAAATTTTCACCTAATAAATGGCAAAACAGCTCTGCTATGAAAACACTACAGGTGATCCGTAGGTGTAGTTGTGTCCGGATATATAAAATGCCCATCCTGGCTCATAGTTCAGTTTCTAACCGTCTATGAATATATTCAGACTCTGTTGTTAGGTTCTGTAGAGCTGGCGATAGATAACATCAGGAGTTTTATGTTTCATACACCGGGACAGTAAAAAGTTAACCTTCTGCTTTGCAATGATGGCATGTTTACTCACCATTGATAATTTCATGCTGTATTTAAGGCCTTGATTAGGAGACATTTAGGAAGTTGTGAATGTTTGCAGTTTGTTCGGATGGTAAATGTATTAGCATTGAGAAAATACATATTAAAATCAAAACTAGTCAAAGATATTTAAAAATAATGTGTCGCAACAGACTTTAAGTATAGCGTAAAGAAAGTTATACACCTATAAATAAAATATTTTAGCCCTTTAGGATCGAAACCCATTCGCTCATATTTAATGATTAACAGCGTTGATTACTACAATACATACAGTTTTGTTTTAAATGAAAAGGTAATAATTGGCCAGAAAGTTTAAGTTTAGAAGCGCGGAAAAATGTGGAAGGTGTTTCGCCTAACGCAGTCATCCTTACTCACTCGCCACGCTTAGTTTCGTTATACCGCTCCTCTTCCGTACGTGTCCCTCCATTGCAGCGGGACAGTAGTTGTTAAGAAAAACTCAAACATATCTCCCCGAAGATGTAAAAAGTCCGTCTAAGCAACAGAATTTAAAAATTGCTTGTGTTTTAGTAGTTCAGTAAAACACTACTAGACTGCGCTTTCAAACGATATCGAATGTAATTAAATATTGAAAACTTATACAACATACAAATGAAGTAAACACATTTCAAATAAAAAGGACAATACATTAAGGTTGCTATTAAATTAGGCATTACATTAGGTTGCTGTTAAGAATCATAGACTAATTTTAAAGGCTTTACACAAATCCTCACCTTTTACTAGTTGTTAGGAAGTTTGAGGATGTTAAATTCAGGCGTTGACAATTACTTTCTGTGCAAAATCAAAGTTGCTAGTCTTAGTCTAAAAACATATACAAGCAGTGAGCAGATCTGCGATGAATAATAGGGTAGAGCAAAACTTCGAAACGTAAAAAAACGACGAAAGAGCAGTATGCACATACTGAAGCAGCGAGCAGAGCTGCGATGAATAGGATAGAGCAAAGCGTCGGGAACGCAAATAAACGATGCAAGAGCAGCATGCACATACTGAAGCAGCGAGCAGAGCTGCGATGAATAGGGTAGAGCAAAGCGTCGGGAACGCAAATAAACGTTGCAAGAGCAGCATGCACATACTGAAGCAGCGAGCAGAGCTGCGATGAATGGGGTAGAGCAAATCGTCGGGAACGAAAATAAACGTTGCAAGAGCAGCATGCACATACTGAAGCAGCGAGCAGAGCTGCGATGAATAGGGTAGAGCAAAGCGTCGGGAACGCAAATAAACGTTGCAAGAGCAGCATGCACATACTGAAGCAGCGAGCAGAGCTGCGATGAATGGGGTAGAGCAAATCGTCGGGAACGCAAATAAACGTTGCAAGAGCAGCATGCACATACTGAAGCAGCGAGCAGAGCTGCGATGAATAGGATAGAGCAAAGCGTCGGGAACGCAAATAAACGTTGCAAGAGCAGCATGCACATACTGAAGCAGCGAGCAGAGCTGCGATGAATGGGGTAGAGCAAATCGTCGGAAACGAAAATAAACGATGCAAGAGCAGCATGCACATACTGAAGCAGCGAGCAGAGTTGCGATGAATAGGGTAGAACAAAGCGTCGGGAACGCAAATAAACGATGCAAGAGCAGCATGCACATACTGAAGCAGCGAGCAGAGCTGCGATGAATTGGGCAGAGCAACGCATCGGGAACGCAAATAAACGATGCAAGAGCAGTTTGCACATACTGAAGCAGCGAGCAGAGCTTCGATGAACTGGGCAGAGGAAAGCGTCGGGAACGCAAATAAACGATGCAAGAGCAGCATATACATACTGAAGCAGCGAGCAGAGCTGCGATGAATAGCCCAGAGCGAAGCATCGGGAACGCAAATAAACGATGCAAGAGCAGTATGCACATACTGAAGTGGCGAGCAAGCTGCGACCCATCAAGACGTCGATCACTGGGATCACTGAGGTATTAGTCACTGGGTTTCTTTGACCTCCTACTTGACTAATGTAATACATTTTTGAGTGGAATAAAGATATGAAAATTGTAGGGAGACAAATCTGGAATGTAAAGAGAATGAAGCAGTTACTCCCAATAACCTGGCACCCAGCAAAATGTAAAACCAACACCCTGTAATCGGAGCCTTTGTATTGAACCTAAGATATTTCCAGCTAAAGTGTCTCTAGAGAATGGCTTATAGCATAGCACACAAGATTATTGGATGTGGCAGATTGAAGAGATGTTAACGCTTTAAAGTGGCAAAAGGCATTGGTGTGAATATAAGGGCGATCCGTAGGTATAGGTACCTCCTAATACATACAATGCACATCCTAACCCATTGTCCAGTTTCTAACCGTCTGAAAATATATTCAGGCAATGTTAGGTTCTGTAGAGGGAGCGATAGCGTCAGGTGTATTATGCTTCATACACCTGAGTAAGAAGTTAATCTTTTGCACTGCAATGATATCATGTTTACTCACCATTGGTAATTTCATGCCTTACTTAAGGCCTTGATTAGGTGACATTTAGAAAGTTTTGAATATTTGCAGTTTGTTCGTGCGGTAAATGTATTTGCATTGAGAAAATATGCACTAACAGTATACATAGACAATCATAATTAAGAACAATGTTGAAACAGACTTTAAATATAACGTTAAAAACATTATACACCTGTATAAAAATTTATTGTAAATAAAAATATTTGGGCCCTCTAGGATCGAAACCCATTCGCTCATATTTAATGATTACCAGCGTTGAAAACTACAATACATCTAGTGTTCACTAAATAGCGGTTGATCAAGTGTCATTTGCTCATTAAATAGCGAGTTGCTAACAAGTTATAGCTAAGGGTAAACTTACGTAGCTGTCCTTATGACTTTTAGAACGATTTAAAAGGAATTTGCCCAGTTTGATCGATATTTGAATAATACGTATTAACTTGCACGGAGGTAAATAGATCGCTCGTAGTGTGTAAACATCGCTCGTTGGGAGATACTGCTTCATACTCTGTACAATCCAGATTTGTTTCAATACAATTTACATGAATTTGGTCCGCTCAAAAATGCATAACATTAGTCAACGAGAAGATCAAAGAACCCCAATGACTAATGATCGATCAACGTCCTAATTAGCTGGCTAATCGGAGCTGATAATGCGTAACATTATCTATAACTAGCTAGATTACAGCAAAACGTGTACAAGATGGGCTCCGAAGCAGTTGACAAAACACAAAGCCTAAGTTAAAGAGAGTGTGATCTCTTTCTAAACAAGATTTCAACTTGTGATGAAACTTGTATTACCATTTTGAACCAGAGTCCAGTAGACGAAATGTAACTAACATGTAACATCTAACGTGCATCCTGATAGGTACATTAAATGCACATCCTAACTCATTATCCAGTTTTGAACCGTCTGTGAATATATTCAGACTATGTGTTAGTTTCTGTAGAGCTGGCGATAGATAACATCAGGGCAATATGAAGTTAACCTTCTGCACGGCATTAATGGCATGTTTACAGACAGAGATAATTAAAAACAATGTCAAAACAGAATTTAAATATAGTGTTAACAACATTATACACGTATATATAAAATGCATAGCAAAAAAAATATTTGGGGTCTCTAGAATCGAAACTCATGCGCTTTTATTTAACGATTATGGGCATTGATTACTAGAAAACATACAGTTTTTTTTAAAAATAAAAAGTAAATAATCGGTCAGAAAGTTTGAGTTTTATAGTGCGGAAAAATGTGGAACGTGTTTCGCCTAACGCAGTCATCCTTACTCAGGCGCCACGCTTAGGTTCGTTATATCGCTCCTCTTCCGTACAATGGTTGTTAACAAAAACTCAAATATATTTGTTGTAAAAAGTCCGTTTCTAAGCAACAGTTTTAAAATATCCTTTTGTTTTAGTAGTTCAGTAAATCACTACTAGACTGCGCTTTCAAACGAGATCCAGAGTAAATTAATATTGAAAACATAATATATATGTAACATAGAAATGACATAAAACACATTAAAAAAAAGACTTTAAATGCATGTATATTAATTTTACACCTAATTTATACAAATCAGGTGTCTATTAAGAATCATAGACTAATTTTGAAGGGTTTACACAAATCTTCACCCTTTACTAGTTGGGAGGAAGGTTGGGATGTTGAGTCAGGCTTTGACAATATCTTTCTGTCAAAATCAAAGTTGCTACTCTTAGGCAGAAAACATACTGAATCCCAACAGAAAAACTACTTCCCCCTTCAGTAAACGATACTGCACGATGATCTGCTCCGTGTGCTGAGCGTTTAGAGTAGATCCAGTGACAGGGACAAATAAGCCAATATCAGTAACTTTACAGTCAATGACGACGATCTTTTGTCTCCGATCGTTCCATTGCCACTGGAACTGGCATTTTCCATATTTTTTCAGCGATAAACGAAATCAGCGACGAACGAATATCAGTGACAAAGTCATCGGAACAGAAATATCGACCGTCCCTACTATATTTTCCTCATACTAGCACATCTGGGCTAGGAGGAAGATGTCTTTTGGAAATGAGAACGATCTCGGTCTTTTTCACACCCAAGCTCCATCGTCCATATGTCCGTCAGTCACTATTGGGCGAACTCTTGGTCTCTCTCTTTGATGACCCCAGCAATGTCGTCTCTGTAACCCACCAGGAATGTTCTCTCGATTATTGTTATACACAAAATGGTGTAACACCACCCCGAGGATGGGACCTTGAGTCGCTCCTGCTATGTCCGTTACTTTATTTCTTCTAGGTCCTTCTGAGGTCTCGTATATCAGGCACCGGTTGTTAAGGTAGCCCCGAACTATACAAAGGATGTACTTGGGAAGATAATGATAATAGTAATAATAGTGTTATTAACAACAGTAATAATAATGATACACATCGCAGCGCTTGTTATATTGTACCTTTAATAAAAGAACTTTCAAATGTGAAAAGTGTGAACTCAGACACAATGCATGCACAAGTTAGTAGAAACACAAAAACAGAAAGAGGAATCAATAGCAAACAGCACAAAGCCATACAAGAGATCGTGTTTTTGCAAAATAAAACCAATTTGTCAAAAGAAACTTCCGCTACGAACTTCTTTCTTTTCTATATTTTCTGGGAGGAGGGGACAAGAAAGTCTTCTGAACGTGTCGTTGATAAACATAGCGTTGCAATTAAAACTTACAAACATCGAACCAAACCCACAATTGTTACTACTTATTATCCAAACACAAAGCTATAATTTAAGTACAGTAATAGTTTCTCATGTTCCTAAATAGTTCTAGTGCAATTCTTCCCACGTTTCTTCCCATTTGGTGAATAATCTATACAGCCTTACTCTGTACTGTATGCGAGAAACGTGATTTTGATTTATGATAATATATTCCAGAGGAAAAGGCAAGCTACAATTTACAGTATTTGGGTAATGCCGTTCTATGCGCTGAACAAATGTGAAAAATATATTCTTACAAGAATGAGCTTGAAATTCGGGACAAATGTGTTATTTTACGGGTCCTAATTGTTTAAATTGGAACTGTCCCAGTTTTCCGGGACGCATATCAACTCCAAGCATGTGGAACCCAAATAGCGATGAGAAGGTTGCCTGTTTTAGTATTGCCTTCCGATACTTTCTCAATACCTTGTCTTGCTTCGAGACGTCATTGCTATATCTCTAAATAATGATCTGGGTAGCGGGTAGACATCGCTGTTCACACTAATTCAGACCAGATCTGTAGTATTTCTGCTACTGCATGATACCCAAAGGGTTAAGAAGCTCCTCGAAACTCCACATACCGACATACCCACATACCACACAAGCTTCCGATCCTCCCACCAAACCGGCCCGTGACGAACTGTGACTCACCTACTAAGCACTGTCCCTCGTTATTGTAACATTTTCTATTTAAGTTCTTAATGAAAACTTAATATCTCTTCAAGTGATAAGTAGAAATAATAAAGCCTGAAGAAAATGTTTATAATTTGAGAATTAATATATAATTTTTAAACATTACATTCTTTTATTTAGCTATAACTGTACATCGATATATCTGTCTCAAAATACAAAACGAGTTTGAACTCAATTCCTTTAAATTTTGTGTAGAGTTTAAAAATATAAATTTTTAATTAAAAATTAATAATAAAAAATGTTTCAGTGATGCAGAACCGTGCTTAGTACATCGCTTGCCGGCTGGCCTGGCATATGAGAAGGGTGAGTCAAGTATAAGAAATTTCTTAATCCCCTGGCTAACATGAAAGAATGAAAACATTTACAGGTAAGCGAAAATACTCACTTTATTATAAAATGTTTCCTTATTCACTGTATCGGATCATTATGCTCTTTCTTTAGTTCCAGCTGATTCCATAAACCCTTTCTTCAGTGTAATAGTTATAAAGATTTTTTATGACTTCAGTAGGAGAACTTCAGGAGCAAGGTCTACGCACGGGGTATATTTGACCCTGCACGCATGATGCAATATCCCCCTTATATTTTCTACTTGGGGGAGAATAGGGAGATCCTCTACCAAACCCTATCTATATACATAACTCCTACTATACTATGGCCTCTATACAATACTGCCAGGTGGTTCAAACCCAAAAAAACGCGTTGTCTGGTTGGTTTATGGAACTACTAAGGTGCACATGACATTCATCCAAAAAACACACGTCATTCAGAAAGTCAGGTTTTCCATTGCTAAGATCATAGCTCAGTACTGAAATCTGGCTGCGTGTAGGGAAAACCACCAATGTTTTTGAAAATTTTCATTGATTAAATTCAGTTCCAAAGATGTCCGGTTTAGGCTTCTTTACGGTTACTGTAACACTTGCTACAACACACTTTCGTGGTTTTCATTTCTACAGACAGTAGTTGGGTGCCCTTCCGCCGTGTCAGATCTTCCAAATATTTCAACAACACTAATAATGACAGCGTTACTAGGCGGGTTTTTGTGAAATTGTTCCTGAAAACGTAATGCAATGTTTGACAAACTTGGCCCAACCGCACGTCCAATTTAAAATGAGCGACAATAATGCTCAAAAATATAAGTTTTCTCTGCAGTAGTTAGCCCCATATCAGCAAAAACTAACCTCAAATGAAATACGTCCACACGAATACGCGGCAACAATCAAAAGTGGGCACAGCTGATCGAGAAGGCAACTACAGCTGATTCATTTTCAGTACTGTTTATTTTGGCGCATACGGTATAATGTTTCAGTAATGTATGAATTAAATCATAATAATTTTGATTGAATAAATAGAAGAGCGTTAGTCTCCGTCAAAAATTAAAATTTTGTCGATTATATATATTCGAAATCAAAAGAGTTTATACGCCTATAAAAGCTGTGTTTCTTTATTAAAGTAATTTTATCCACGTATCGTACCGCGATACAACAACTGATCATCCAATGGCATTCTTTATTAAATTCGCTCCGCCCTCATCGCAGGCTGATAAAGAAGTCCATTACGGACGACGGAATGCGGGCTCGACGTTAAAGAGATGCCGAAGTGTTTATGAACCCGCCCGGCACTCGCTGAGAAATGCCAAGTATGCAACCTCAAATTGAATTCCTAGTCCTTTCTCTTCGCGCCTCTTTCTTTTTATTTCGCTGTAATTTCATTTTAATTGATTTTGTAATAAATACTTCTGCAGATCCGTGGTCGCCATACGTACCTAGCGTTTTGTAGCGTTTGTCTACACTTCAGTCATACCTTTGTCATGTCTTTAGATTCTTTGAGCATTCAAATAATTTGATAAATTTATAATTATACTCCGTAAGTTCTAAAAAAAAATTTGTTTGGATTTTTTTCAATTATTTCATTAATATTTTTGAAGTAATATTTTCAATAATTGTATTGTTTTCTCAATATTGTATTTAACTGTCAATATTGTATTTAATTGCAAAGACAAATAATTATGGACAGCGTTGTCAGTTCCGAAATTTTTCAATTCCTTTTATTGGTCTATACATTCTCCTTATATATATATATATATATATATATATATATATATATATATATATATATATATATATATAATACGTTTTCTTGTTTAATAATTTAAAACAACATAGGTTATTCAAATACAAGAATATTTATTAATTTATATTCAAAGCTTTTCGTTGGTAAACAGTACCAACATCATCAGGAATGAAAATTACAAAAAATTGTAATTTCCATTCCTGATGATGTTTGTACTGTTTACCAACGAAAAGCTTTGAATATAAATTAATAAATATTCTTGTATTTGAATAACGTATGTTGTTTTAATATATATATATATATATATATATATATATATATATATATATATATATACATACATATATATATATATATATATATATATATATATATACATACATATATATATATATATATATATATATATATATATACATACATATATATATATATATATATATATATATATATAAAATTTTCTCCTTTTTCAAATTTGCAATCGTTAATAAAATACCTTTTATTCATCCACTCAAGTTCAAATACATTTTTTAAGTTTTGTAGTAGATGACACTTGATGCACTTTATACAGTTTTTTTAAAAGTATGTATTCATTACTTAAATTTATTAATGAATTAATTTTAGTTTTATTTGGAGAAAACTTTCACTATAGGGGCAAGGTATGCAATATAGCTACGTCATTCCATTTTGCTTAAGTGATAACCTATGATTTCATAAAAAAAGCTGGTTTTATAAGTTATGTGGTAGAACAGCTGTTTTAATGCAAGTTTTTTTGCCACGTAAATGTGAATATTTATTAAGAGTAGTGAAATGTTTAATTCTAATTATGTTAAAAGTATTGTTATGATTTTTATAAACTGTAAGCTATGGTTTAATATTAGATTAATAATATTTTTGCTTTTGGAAAGGATTTTTGGATAGAAAATCGAAACGTAGAGTATTTGTAAAAACACGAATTGGTCTTTGATGTGTCATTAATCTAAAGAAAGTTGAAAATTATAATTACTCTACATACATTGTAAACAATTTATGGTCTTGAGTGCCGTTAAAGGCATTCTAACCATAAATGTTTTTCGGTTTATCTACAATAAAATTAGAAAAAAAATAATTATTTGAAATTACTATAGTTTGTTTTTAATTTAAACACTTATTTTAAATATTTTATAGAATCTGAATTTCATCGGACAAGTGGGGTTTTTCGTAACATGTTCCAACCACGCCCCTTCACTTGAAGTTAGGTTCCGTGTGTTGTTTAAGCCAATCTACTTCGTGTCTGAAAGCGAGCTTTAACGTTTAGCACAATGGAAAGTTAATTTCAGAGCAGAACCCAGCAAGTAAAGCGCTCTTGTAGAAAATTGGTTGTTGAGTAGAATACGGAGCTGGCGTGTTAATTTGCCGCCGCTCTGAAGGGCTCTCTCGGCACAGGTGTCTGAGACCCTTCAACGAATAACGTCTATTTCCGCTAAACACAACGCATGCATGAGGCGCCGAAATGCTTTCAATTCGCTTCTGCTTTAGTTTTGTACTTAAACGGACGTTTCTGTCAATATTTTAACATTTAGCCATGAAGGAAATAACGTGATTTTATAGGTCAGACCTTGTCCATTACTCTAGGAGATTTATTATCTAAAGTATTAAATAATAAAAATTTCAAATTTTGTTTCTAATTGAGTTGAATCTCAATATTCTTCATGATTGGTTGAAGCAATGAACATTACTCACCGTATCATTTAATTTTGTTTTGGAATATCATGTCATGACAATGTTAAATACTCCAATTGGGTTGTATCAACCTCACACCCTCTTCACATACGCACGCACACGCACACACGCAAGCGCAAAACCCTCACATATACATACACACTCATACTCACGCACAGATACACAAGGGTGCGTATACTCACACACACACACACACACACACACACACACACACACACACACACACACACACACACACACACACAACACAAAACTTACAACACAAAATATTTAAAACACTTCAATAAAAATAAACACTCTTACACACCATTGAATATTTCGGATTGCCCCTTCCTCCTGGAGATTTTGAGGTGCTTGTAGTTTTTTGTGTGCTATAAATGTATCTGAACACATGTGGGAGTATTTAGTTTTTACGTTTTAAAACTAGTATAACTAAATAAACCGTTAAAATATGTCACAGAATTACATTCACTCAATGCAAGACCAAATAGTTGCATATCATTCCTAAACAAAATTCAATAAATACTATATAAATTCAAAAAAACTAAATATAATAACCAAATAACGAGATGTTGTTGTTGTTGTTGTTGTCGTGTGACAAGTGCAATAAACACAATAAAAAAAAGAAAAAAAAGTGTTCAGAGAAAGGTAGAGAGAGCACAGTTACACGGGTCCAATGGCGTGAAGCATTGCACTGGCCACATCTGCAGCTTTGTCAGTATAAAGGGTCTCCTTAGAACAGTTCAAGTCAATTTTAAATAGTGCTGCAATGATGGACGGGCAGTTGAAGAGATGATTGGGATTAAGCTGTATCCCTGGGCAGTGCCTACATTCAGGGTATGTTCTTGATCCATCGGGCAAGATTTTCATGTCTTTGAGGTGCATTGTCCTCAGTCTGGCAATTGTTTTTGTCATTTCCCTGTCGAAGTTAAGCTCGGGAAGTGATGATTTTCTTCGGTTGTTATGGCAGAGCTTCTGTTTTGCAACGGCATTGACGTCGGAAGATGTTGTAATAACGGGGGCTGGTTCGATGGTCCTCGCTTCCTTGACCAGAGAATCGGCCTCTTCGTTCCCTTTGATGTCGACGTGTGCCGGGATCCATTGAAGCGTACAAAGCTTCTTCTTTTCCTTAATTATGGACAGGAGGGTATTGATCATTTGGGCGAGGGTTGTATTTCCTTTTTGGAGGGTCTGAAGAGCAGATCTGCAGTCCGTGAAGATTACTATGCCGTCAGAGGGGTTGAGTGTTGTCCAAGTGAGGTAAATACTCAGAGCTTCTTTGATTGCGATGAGTTTGCTTGTGAAGTTGGAGGCGATTTTGCCTGCTGCAATTTTGTGTCTGGAAGTTGAGCCATCAGGGTAGGTTATAAAGATTCCGGATCCACCTCTATCGCAGTCAGAATTCGAAGAGCCATCTCTCGGGGGAGTCATAACTCTCGGGGGAGCCTGTAACCCATAGAGAGCGCGTCCCCAGGTGGCGGATAGGGGAATGCCTTCAATGGTTTACCATTGTGTGGTAGGAGTGAAATAAAATAGCTGCCGTGGACCAACAGGTAGAAGTCCAACATCTCGAGGCAATGGCACTCACCATGACTAGTGCAATGGACATATGTAGAATAACGAGATGTAACGAATGTAAAAGTAAATAATGGAAGACACCTCCATTACAAGACCCCATAGCAAGCAAGTTTAATAAATATATTAATTTTCTATAGAAAAAATATATACATCCTAGAATACAACAAAATATTTAAGAAAGATATTCAAAATAAGAGATAATCGCACAATAAGAGGCTGAATATATAAAATATGAAACATTTCTTACAACTAGTAATGGAGAGTTCTATTTTGTTTGTTGTTTTCCATGTTTTTGTTTCAACAAGAGTTATAAACATTATGTTCTTTTAAACAAATTATTATTTTTCTACAAAAAAATAAATATATTATATAGAAAATTTAATAATGTTCCTACATATGTCTAATGAAAATTTTGAATTTTTCATGCGATTTTGATAAAGAAAAGTTATTTTACAAATTATGATTTAAAAAATTATCTACTTCATTTCAAAAAATTCATATAAAGGGCTAGGTTCGGCAACCCATAAAAAAATTACGTTGTAAAAACATTATCACCGTAAATTTTAAGTAATTATTTTCAAAATTTGACATTTTCTAAGAATAGGTATCCTCATTTGCCAATAATAATAATAATAATCAATATTATAATATAAATTATAACATCCTACAAAATCTGACGGTTTTGAAATAAGTATATTTCCGGTATTAATAAACCTTTTTATATATTTATGATTTTTGAGAACTACAATGAATGACAATTATTGAAAACTAGGAATACAAACTTATATGATAACTTTGAAGATTTAAAAATGACATTATTTAAATGGTATCCGCTCCGTGCCATACATTCTTCTAGTC
Source organism: Prosapia bicincta (assembly GCA_036971475.1). Classification (NCBI taxonomy): domain Eukaryota; kingdom Metazoa; phylum Arthropoda; class Insecta; order Hemiptera; family Cercopidae; genus Prosapia; species Prosapia bicincta. Next base: position 80,987,967 of record JBAIZL010000002.1, on the reverse strand, counting down.
TCGCGGTGAAACTGTCAAACACTTTTCCTAAAATCTCACGTGTTATGGTGGCAATCACTTGGCTTATGGCATCTCAAATCTTGTGTTGGGCAGGGTTTGCTAGTGTACACTTTTGATTTGAGGTATCCCCAAAGGAAAAAGTCGCAAGCAGTGAGATAAGGCGAACAGGCATGGCCAGGCAATATCGCCAATGCGAGAAATGACACGACCACGAAACGTTCCCCTCAAAATGTCCATGACCCTATTAGCTGATCGAGCAGTTGCTCCATCTTGTTGGAACCAAATTGTTTTCAAGAAAAAAAAATTTTTTTTCTGAGTTCAGGGCTGAAGAAACTATTCAACATTCTCAGATAACGATAACTATTCACAGTAATAGATCACCCACCTTCCTCGAAGATGGCGCACGTTTCGGTTACCCCACACCACGCTGTGACTTTGGCATTATAAGTATTTACATATATTACTATGTATTTTCGGTAGAGAAAACACATTTTATCAGCTCTTTGGAAATAAGTGCTCTGTATTAAGCCCCCCATCCACGGGCGAGCATGTTCGCGAGTATGGCGCCGCGGTATTTGCTGTGAAATGCTCGCCCGTGGATGGGGTCTACGAGTATTCCAACCGGCGAACAGGTTCGGTTTGGCGCTCGGCTCGTCGGACCCGGCGAGTCCGAGCCCCAATACGGACATGCTCGGCCCTCTGTGGAGACGACCAACATGTTCGCGAGCATTTTAGGTTTTCGTAGCTTCTGCCACTAGCCAAAAACTGAAGTGTCGCAGCAAGGCGCTCTTTACAGCTGATCGAATCCCTCATAGCAGCAATCTGTTTCTCAACTTCTGGAGAAATACGTAGAAGAATGTCTTTGAAACAGTCTTCAGTCATCCTCAGGTAACTTTTACAATCATTTGGTTCGTTTACTGCTAGTTCTGCCAACAGAGACATGTGACTGAACCGGTTCCTATTTTTAAGCCAATTCTTGCACCATATTTTGCGTTGCTTGCGTTTTTTCTCATCTTCCAAATAAACGAAACCACCACAAATAGCCACTTCAGCGTTAGCATGCATTTCGCTCACACTAACACAACTAGACTGTCACAGCGCCAAGGCAAGAGTGCTGTGCGGTGACGGCGAGCATGTTCGATTGTCTGTCGGCAACGCCGAGCATGTTCGCGAACAGTGTGAGGGCAATTAGTATTTAGAGTCATGTTTATTACACCTTTTAAGTGGATGAATCAGTATTACTATTAATGCATGTGAATGATAGGAGAGGTGTGTGAATTTAGAAAGGATTATGGTAGGGCCATAAAACCCCTGGTAGAGGATGTAGACAGGTCACATGAAATCCTGAAGGTGACCTACTCTCTATTGGAGGTGTAAATAAGTGTCGCTCACCACACCCTCTTTTGTTAAAAGAAAGGACAGAAATGATTGGTGGATCAAGTTTTAATTAGGAAAAGTACACAATGATCCCTACATAATTCCAAAGACACAGCAAGAGACTTGAGTTGCGCATGAGGATATTCGCCGAATAGTGGAGATAAAAGGCCAGGCAGATGTCTTCACCTCTCTTGCATTTAGGCACAGAGATGGACGAGACTTAGTGGTAGACCGATACGTGTAGCAGCAAGGTTCTACAAACATCGAGACAGCGGGCTTCAACCACCACTCTAAATGTTAAGTAAGCCACCTACGACCAAGTCTTTTGCTATGACTCGTGAGTTATCCTGGGGTTATAGCTAAATTATGACATCACATGGCAAGGTTTCTTCCCTTTAAAAGACCTGTTCACAGCTGTGGTTATAGTGGTTAGGTGTCTATCCGTGAGTCGGATATTACTTACAATATCGGAATACGAACGATTTAAAGGTAAGAGGGAATAATTATAAATCTATATCCTACAATCTTTTTCCGTTAAAAATGAATATATAAACCATGGTTCAAATTGCTTGCACTGAGTGATTTCGAACGCAAGGTAAAACAAATAGACGACCTAGATTATAAAATGGTCAAAACCCGAATAATATGAAAACGTGCATTTGATCAAGTACACCACTGTGATCAAATGTACGGTCGTCGTCTATACAGTGGCAATGGGCGGCTGCTACACGACACAGCGACGGCCTCTTGCCGTGGTCGAGTAATGTGAAGGATCCAATGCTTTTCTTCAGTTTACTAAAAGAATGTTCCTTTTCGTTTTTTTTCTCGTACGGTCAAAACCGTAAAGTGTAAACGGAGGCTAAAAGAAGAAGAAATCATTACATACACTGCTAAAGGATACTTGTAAAAACTTGAACAGCAAGGTGACAGATATAAAATGAACGTGGTACAGTACGGACTGGTTTGACATACAAGTAAATAGTTTTAACACATTTTCTACCCAACTTCTCCAACAATTTGTGGTTTACGGTCGTTGATATATTGCGCTCACGGCCATTCTATCGAGAGCACGTACGTAGAGAGGCGACCGCCCGTATTCATGTCGTGTACGTGATACTGGAGGCAGTGTGAGGAATCCTCTTTAAGGAGTTGAACTGTAATCTGGTGAAATACGACCGGAATTTACTTAATTAACCCTCTATCTGGCAAGCTTCTAACGTCTATAGGTGTTACGTGTTTTTCCAGTACTTGTTTTAGTTGTATTAAATGGCCAAACACATAATCAATTTACGTGTAAATAATACATATGTACTTACGTATACATATTTTGCGTCAGGTAATATGTATAATACAATTTTGTATTAAATAATAATTTATATAATATTATAATGTTTATTATTATAGGCAAATGAGGAACATCTAATTTTAAAAATTTACACATTTTTGAAACGTTTAAGTAACGTTAAAGTTTTGGCAGTACCGTAAAATTTTTATGATTTTTAGAATCATATAAAAACACAAAAATGATGAAAACAATTTAAATACATATTAATTTATGAAAAACGTTTTAATAAAGTTTTTTATAAATTCTGTAGGACAGTAAACTAATACAGGACGACTATATCAGAGATAGTAAACCCAATCGAGATGACTATCTGTAGGGCAGTAAACCCATTCGGGATGACTATCTGTGGGATAGAAAATCTATTCGGGTGACTAGGACAGTAAACCCATTCGAGACTACTATATTTGGGATAGTAAACCCATTCGGGATAACTATTTGTAGGACAGTGAACCAGTTCGGGACTACTATATGTGGGATACTAAACCCATTCGGGATGACTATCTGTGGGATAGAAAACCTATTCGGGTGACTAGGACAGTAAACCCATTTGAGACTACTATATTTGGGATAGTAAACCCATTCGGGATAACTATCTGTAGGACAGTGAACCCGTTCGGGACTACTATATGTGGGATACTAAACCCATTCGGGATGACTATTTGTGGGACAGTAAACTCATTCGAGACTATTATATTTGTGATAGTAAACCCATTAGGGATAACTGTCTGTGGGATAGTAAACCCACTCGGGACGACTATCTGTGGGACAATAAATCGATACGACACTACTGTCTGTGGGACAGTAAACCCTTTCGGGACGACAATATGTGAGATAGTAAAACCCATTAGGGATAACTATTTGTGGGATATTAAACCCATTCGGGGGACTCTCTGTGGCACAGTAAACCCTTTCGGAACGACTATATGTGTGCTAGTAAACCCATTCGGAAATTCTATCTGTGGGATTTTGCTATTAGGAAAACAGATGTATTAGGTATATGAATGACATTTTAAAATTAAAAAATCAATAAAATCTTATAACAATCCATGTTTATTTGGATCAACGACTCATCATGCTTTTTGTAGTTACGTGTAGGAGGTATCTTTTTATTTTAGCTTCTCATATTAGGCATTTGGGAGGTAATGTAAGGACTTGGTTTCTATACTAAATCCGTTTCAGGCTTAATGAGGCCAACTAATAGGCTGCAGAAACATTGTAGTTAAAATAAATAAGTTCATTTGGCTATCCTACTAACCATTATCCTCCTTCAAAAAATATTTAATCTTACATTTATGGCGTGAGAAAGTATAAAATAAAATTATTCATTAGCTTAAATCTGGCAATCATCGGACTCACTGCTAGATTTCAAACTGAGCTGAAGTTTTACATAGTTTACTCGTCTTCCATTTCGAGGACGATTCCTCTAATACAGTCATACAATTCATAAATCAATTAATTTAATTATGTAGTTTAAATTGTTTTTTAATGATTTTTCTGTCACTTAATAATGGGAAATTCAGCTGTAAGTTTCTTTTAATCTTCCTTCTAAGCCAGTAAGTAAATTGTTTATAAAAATAAGTCTAACATTCGTACAATAAGAACATTAGAAAAAAAATTTCCCATATGTTCCAGAATATGAGTTGTTTTTTTAGCCCGAGACATTTATTTAATTATGACTAACAATAAAAGCGTAAGGTGACCTCAATATGTCTTGAAGAGTACGTTGAAGATTTTATTAAATTTTAAAATAACTATCTTTAAAAGGGTTATATCTAACACCACAGTGTTTGATAAAACAAATTAATTTTCCTGGGCAGGAAAACTTTATTTGTACTCTCCTCAGATAATTTTTAAATTAAAACTGATTTAAAAATTTTTTATTTATTATTCCAACTAAGTTACAGTTTTTAACGTAACACTCATTTTCATCGTTCTGTGAAGACACCATTTTTTGTAAAAAACATATAAACATTACTAAACATGCACCAAATGTATATTTTATCTCTTCTCTTCTCAAGAAACGTACTTTAAAATACTGCTACAAACATTCAGATATTGTATTATTAAATATATATTATTAAGAAAAAATTAAAAAGTTACAATAACTTTCTAGGAAAATTCTAGCTTGATCTCGTCTAAGAAGAGATAAACAATTTTTGTGTGAATAATTCTAAGTTAACCAAAATTTGTACAATAAAAGAATGGCTTTCGTTTAGCAACAAGGGAAACATTGTATAACTTAAATGTTTTTATTTCTTCTTAAAACTTTATGAATTCTTTTATTTTTTCAACGCATTAAATACTCTAAATATTTGCCTCTTTTTTGTACTCTGCGTAGACAAAATTAAAAGAAAGTGTTTTTTTTTTTATAAATGCAAAACGTTCTTCGAGTTTCTCTTTTTATTTATTGTGACAAACTATGGATAGGTTTGATATTTTAAATAAATGTTCAATAGGCTTATATGACCACTTTGACTTGTTGTAGATGTGCGCATGTGTATTAGCAAGACACTTCAGTATATATTGAAGGCCTCGCTATATTGCGCAACAGTAATAAGGTACACGGCACTAAAGCATAAAAATAAAACACCGTTAAGGGGAAATTGCTAGGAAATTGTTAATAAAAATCAACAGAACCGAGGTAAGTGCCTATTATTTTTCAACTTTCTGAGGTTTTATGAACGCCGTGTTGAGAAATATATTTATTCTACTTTCACAATTATTAACGTTATCCGCCGTAAAGAATAATACATTATTTTATATAGGACAAAACGTAGGAACAATATGGAATTGTACAAATTATAATTTCATAGGCGTGAAAGATCCAGGAAGACAGAAAGTTTTTCCAAAAAATAATCGTTAGGAATTTCGTTCAAAATAGGAAGGATCAAAGGGGACATCTCTTCTGGATTTCGGAAAGGAGTAAACAATAAGGCTTACACGGAAACGTCCAACCTCGAAGCAGGATTATAAAAAGGATATCCGGTATATGGATTTCTAGTGTTGACCACGTTGGTAATAAGTTTCTTCCAGGGACTGTTTTGTCCCTTACCTTTTTTATTCCAACTCTACGTTCCCATAATGCCTTATAAATGTGGGCATGAAGAATAATGTTAGCAATCCTGTGTACTGCCAGATTAAGGAACTATCCTGGTGTATTCATAGTAACTACTAATTAATACGACAGACGAATTGCACTTAATAACGATATATAGCTTTAGTAGTCTTATATATATATATATATATATATATATATATATATATATATATAAGTTTGTAGATATATATGTTTGTATGTATGTGTGTGTGTGTGTGTGTGTGTGTGTGTGTGTGTGTGTGTGCGCGCGCGCGCGCTCTTGTGTGTGTGTTTGTTGTTTGTGTTTTGTTTGTGTGTGTGTGTGTGTGTGTGTGTGTGTGTGTGTGTGTGTGTGTGTGTGTGTGTGTGTGTGTGTGCGTGCGTGTGTGTGTGTGTGTGTGTGTGTGTTTGTGTGTGTAAATAATTATGGAAAGATAACTTACGAGATAGGTGTATCGTACCCGTAGCCTCTATTAAATTCCCTAAATATTTGTTATTTAAGTATTTTGGTGATGTTATGAATACAAATTTATAAAGAAAAGAATTAAAGGCCCTCAATACTTGAATCGATATTATTCATACCAAATTTCTACATAAACTAAAAATTATTTTAATACAAACATTTGAAAAAATATAAAATTTTGACATTTGCTTTACATGCACAAATTGCTACCAAATTTGAAGAAAATGCGGACGCATTACACCTCAAGAAAATCTTTGTTGATCATTTTTATTTTTTTCAAAATACAATATCTCCCTTTTAGAATGTTGTTTTCCTCGATAAACAACGGCTTATATGTTGCCTATATATATATATATATATATATATATATATATATATATATATATATATATATATATATATATATATGTATATGTATATATAGATATATATTTAATAAAGCGGTGTTGAATAATGCGAAGTAATAACTATGTAATACTAATTATTTGTATTTTTATACATGATTTTTTTATTATTAAATTTCTTCTATTAGCTCACACTATTAGCTAATAAATCTAATTCACATTTTCAATCGTTAATAAAATACATTTTTGTTTATCCAAACAAGTTCAAATTATTTTTTTAAACCTATAGTGGATGACAATTGATGTTAATACCCTTTTTCAAATATTTAATAATTAAGTTTTAAAAATTTGATGTCCCGGTCGGATTCGAACTGTTTGCAACCCAGCACTTTTACCACTGTGTTTACTTTCCCAAAGTTAAAAATTACTTAAAGATTTACCATATGAAAAAATAAGGGAAAGGTTCTTTGTAATAGTGAAGTATTACAAGAAGTGGATAGAATGAAAATCTATAGACCAATATCACCTTCTTAAATTAGAAAGGAAAAAAGTTAACCAAATAAATAGTAGCAAACAAAAATAAAATTCGTAGTTCAACACTATACATTGTATAAAGAGAAAAATGAAAATTTTCAAGGAAATTTGCTATATATTTTGCCACTTAATATTGTGATTCTGTCACACACACACACACACATATATATATATATATATATATATATATATATATATATATATATATACATATTTATAATAATTGTAATTATAAAATAAAAAGTAACAAAATAAAATATTTCTCTTTAGACTTCAATACGAATTTACTTTAAATTTTTTTTCTATATTACTTGTCAAGTTTTATTTTTTAATACTTTATATTCATATTTTAATATTTGAATTGAAATAGGCCCTCCCTATATAGGCCCGGGGCGGTAATAGGCTCTCCTATATTTACCGCCCCAGGCCTCATTATTCAAGGCAAACCCTAATGACAAAAAACCAACAAATTCCTCTCTGATTTATAAAATCCTTACATTTGCCTACTCAGGATGGTGAATCCTAGTATTTACTAGTTAAACTTTCGGGATTATAAAGTAACATATAAGCCCCTTCGCATAGTAACATCATACGGCTGCTATGTAATATTGCAAAGCGCTGACTTGTAAATTAATTCTGCACTAGGATATTACAGCTGGAGGTAGCGAAATAATCTTCCTCTGATGTTGCATAAATGAGCGGTGACTCCAACATTAAAGCTGCTCAAATGCAATTACAGTAAGCTGAACTCTGTACTACAAAGAAGACGGCTAAGTGGTCAAACTTAAAGTGCTAATTAGATACTTTTGGCTTCAGATATTATATTTTCCGTTTATAGTAATTAATTAAATCTTTTAAAAAAATAAGAGGCGGTTGACCACACACGTACGGAGGTGTAAAGCTTTATGGGATAAAATGTGGTTAAAGGATTGTAAATAATTGAGAAGTCATTAAGAAATTACCAACTTTATAAAAATCTTAACAGTTAAATTTAGATATATATATTGTTAATATTTATTAAATTATTAGATATTTATATTTGTTGTACTGATAAACGCTTAACTGCAAGTAATATTGTTTTGAAATTGCATACTGTGTACACGGTTTTGCCACTCATAAATACATTTTTTGTCTTAGTACTCGATATTTGAAAAACGTGAGTTTCTCGGTAATCGTCCTGTATATAATCAAGGAAGTTTAAATAATAATCGTTTAATAAATAACTAAAATAGTAGTTTTGGGAAGTTTAATCTATTTTAGTCTAAGGGTCACTAATTACTGATGGTGGTATAAACAAGCGTAGGAAAATACACTTGGCGTTACTCTCGTATGAAGGTTGTAAAATCTGACGCCGGTTAGAATCCATCAATCGTACATTACGTCATTTATCAACATTTTGTGAGTTAGGTGCTTCAGAAAGTCAGAGATTTGAAGCTAGTCATGCCAGCTGTTATATATACCAGATCACGTGCGATAAATCACAGCGAGAAAATAGATTACGCGCAGGTTTTTGTGTTGTCGATCTTGAGGCGTTTTAAAATGTTCTTAATGATATGTCTTTTATCACCATAATTTGATAAATATTATAGATTCACTGAACATAAACAGAGAAATCTAATAGTGGAAAATGTTTTATCAAATGTTTTAATCTAAAGACCCATGAACAACTAACGCCTCGTAGAGTTTATTTTTGTCATATTGTAAAATATATTTCTATTCCTACTATAATTTCACACTCTCCTTGTATATATATATTAATCGTCAGTAAAATAATTATATATATATATATATATATATATATATATATATATATATATATATATATTAATCGTCAGTAAAATAATTATATATATATTTATAAGAATTTTTAATCGTCAGTAAAATAATTATATATATATATATATATATATATATATATATATATATATATATATATATATATATATTAATCGTCAGTAAAATAATTATATATATATATATATATATATATATATATAATTTATAAGAATTTTTAATCGTCAGTAAAATAATATTTGTTCATCCATTCAAGTACAGATACTTCTAAATTTTGTAATGGGTGACCACTTGATATAATCAGCACAAGGTATGCAATATAGTTATTTCATTTGCTCTATATAAGTGATAGCATATGATTTCATAACAGCTGAGTTTATGTTATAGGTTATGTGGTAGAACAGCTGTTTTAATACGTAGGGTATATTACTTTATTTATATTAATTGAAATTATTTAATAAAAAGTAACTAGAATGATTATTATTTTTTTTTGTAAATAAAGTGGAGATTGACTTTAAAATTTCTTGTCTGTATTACTTGTAATGTAAGTAATTCATAAAAAACATAATCAGATGCACCAACGTTCTAAAGAGCCATCTCTCTGCATTATAAAAGAATTTACTTTCTTATTGATGTCAATTTACGAAAATCACTACTTACTGATATTTTTCAGCGTTTCGGACTAGATCAGTGCATTGCCCAATGCTGTGAGTCACGGACAAGACTGTTTCTCAAGTGTGTTGTATTTTTAAGTGTGAGTCCTTAGTGTTTTGTTAATCTGTGGTGTACGTTGTTCATAGTGTAGTTGTTAATAATGTGTTTGAATAGAGTGTATTTGATTGTGAGTGTGCTTTGTCATTTAGAATATCTTTTGGATGGTTTTTGTGGTGTTTCGAGGTTTTCTATTGTGTTTAATTATTGATTTCTTTATGTATTAAAAAACTTATAGAGGAATGAGAATGCGGTTAGCAATCGAATCAAAGATATTTATCTCAATAGTTTGTAATGCATATATATATAATAGTTGAATTATGTTTCCTTGTTGAATATATATGGTGAAATAAGACAACTTTCATAAACAGGAATATATTACTTCATTTTAATGTTGATTGAAGCTTTTCGCTAATTTACATTATTAGCATTTTCAAAATTTATAAATCACAGTCCAGTTATGTAACTAGAGTAAGACTCATAAGACAAGAGGCTTTCTCTAGTCACATAACTGGACAGTGATTTATAAATTTTGAAAATGCTGATAATGTAAATTAGCGAAAAGCTTCAATCAACATTAAAATGAAGTAATATATTCTAGTTTATGAAAGTTGTCTTATTTCACCATATATATATATATATATATATATATATATATATATATATATATATATATATATATATATATATATAAGAGAAATACAAATACAAGAATACTTTATTGAATGATACAATCCAAAGCGGGTCGTTGCAAACAGTACCAACATAATCAGGAATAATGAAAAGAACCATCGTTATATTATTCCTGATGATGTTGGCACTGTTTGCCAACGAAAAGCTTTGAATTGTATAATTCAATAAATTATTCTTGTATTTCTCTAAGATTTTTCATTGATACACAAGAATACATACGTACACACACACACACACACATTTATATATATATATATATATATATATATGTATATATATATATATATATGTATATATATATATATATATATATATATATATATATATGTATATATATATATATATGTATATATATATATATATATATATATATATATATATATTAAAACAACATAGGTTATTCAAATACAAGAATATTTATTAATTTATATCCAAAGCTTTTCGTTGGTAGACAGTACCAATATCATCAGGAATGAAAATTACAATAATGTAATCTGTAGGCCTAAAACATATGTTAAATTAGAAATAGAATTGTTGCTAAATTTATACAAATTGCCAAATTTATTTTGTTGCTGTAACATTATAGACATTGAATATAGTATCAAATTTAGAATGTATTTGTATTTGTTCTTTTGTTAATTTGTTATTATTATTGTGTTTATATATTTCGAATGCTTCATATATATTCATTCTTAATCCCTTATTAATTTCTTTTATATGAAAATATTTTCAATATTTGGAAATTGGTGCTTATTATTAATACAATGTTATGCAAAATTTGATTTATACATGTTTGGATTAATATAGGCATTTAAATGCTCTTTATATCTTTCTTTTAATTTTTCTTGGTTTGACCTATATAAGCTTTATTACAGTTTTCGCATTCTAATTTATAAACACCACCTTTTTCATGCATATTAATTATTTTATTATTGTTAATTATTATGTTTATTATTTTGTTATTAGTTTTGTATGCAATTTTGATATTTGTATTTTTAAATAATTTGGTGATATTTTTTATTTCATAGCCTATAAAAATAATATATATGTATATATATATATATATATATATATATATATATATATGTGTGTGTGTGTGTGTGTGTGTGTGTGTGTAATCATTATATAATTTTTAATGTTAGTTACATAATATTTATTAATATATATATATATATGTTTTAGGCCTATAGCTTACATTATTGTAATTTTCATTCCTGATGATGTTGGTACTGTTTACCAACGAAAAGCTTTGAATATAAATTAATAAATATTCTTGTATTTGAACAACCTATGTTGTTTTAAATTATTAAACAAGAAAACGTATTATATATATATATATATATATATATATATATATATATATATATATATATATATTAATAATTTTGGTGTTGAAAATGGCCTTATACGACCGGAAATTATATAAAATTTGTATATGAATTTATCTAGGTATTAAGATATCTGTCGTGTGCTATTCGCCAGATTCGTTCTTACTAGATTCAAGGCGTTACCTTTATTTGGTTACTATAGTTAAGAAGTTTATGTTGTTGCGAATTCAGGCATTTTTCTCCATACAAAAGCGTTTCTTAATATTTTATTTTAGAAGTTAATGGTTCTATATATCTACATCATTTCACATAGATTCCCCAAACCTAGTTTCATATCTCCTTACCTATACTTACCGAGACTAATATGCTCCAAGGATCAAAACATTTTTTATCTCCATATAAGGAATAAGAAGTGTGGACTGTAAAGCTCGAGGACAGGCCGGACGGATCATTCATAGTATAAAAACTGCGCCTCCGTAAACACAATTACTAGAGCAGGCCACTCGAGCCCCCGCAAGGAGCGACTCGTCACTCGCCAAGACTCGAGACATGGGAATCCACTCAACAATTAATTCCATCAAGAGCACTGCGGGGATCAATTATTGCTTATTGCGTATGCGCGTGCGTGCGTGCGTATTTCAAGGTGTCGATTTCGCCGTAAGACTTTTAAATACGCCCGGCTAAATGGGCTAAACATGTCCGTCCTCACCAGTGCTAGATATTTCAATTATAATTGAAAATGTTCAAATTGCCCGCTGTTTGTTGAGAGTGTTAAGGGTTGGAATGTGGGGGTATATTTTGGCTATGTTCCTGGATACTCTTAAATACTATAGTTCGAATATTTTTTAAGGAGAAAATTTTTAAAAAAGCTGTAGGCGAAACTAGAGGAGGAGTTAGATGATTGGAGAATTATTAAACGATATCAGATCGGGCGGTACACAGTCGTGCTTATTAACAAAACTGTAACCTCTCTTCAGTGGCGGTCCGAAGGGAAAAGATAAGGGAATATACCCCCCTCCCCGAAATAATATTCTAAGCAATAAGTTAAGTTACAAAAACCAACTAGTGTACTTTTTGATACACTTAAAACATGGAGAAAAAACTTTATTGAACGGTGTAAAGAGGAAGCACGACCGATGCCAGAGGATTTTATTTCTGTTCTTAATGCATGGAACGAAATTCGTTTCCTATGTACACATAACATACTAAACATAAGCTGTGTACTACTGGAAGTTACTGGAAACCACAGCTTCTACGGGAAGATCTTTCTCCAGTTTGCGGTATTTAAAAAAAAACATTTAAGAAATACTCTGGGTGCAGAGAGACTCAACTGCTTAGCCTTGCTTTTTATTCACAAAGACATTGATGTCTAGGCTAAAAGTGTAACTAACGAAGAGGTTAAAACGTCTCGTCGTTTACCTATGGTATAGAATGTTTTCGTATTGTACAGAGTTAATCAGTCACCTAAAGAAGGAATAAACTAAAAAAAGTCAATTTTTGTTTGTGTTACTCTTTTTTAATTCCTAATACATTTATAACAGTACTGATTCGTCTGAAAACATTCTGATGTTTCGTTCCAAAGAGCATGAACACTTTCAATAGGTTGTTTTTCCGTTGGTATTTCAAAATGCAACCCACTGTCTCACAGTTTCGCTGAACGCCCAGCCAATTTACATTGAACAATCGTAATATGTCAAAATCGAAAATTGTACAGTTTCACGTTGTAAACTGTCTATAACACTTCCATATCTGTTCCTCAGGAAATTTTTATGAAGTTCACTATTCAAGAACACTCTTTCCTAATGTGCCCTGACCGTTCCGAACGTAGGCTGTCATCATGGTGGTTTTACTTAGCCACAATTCTGAATAATTGAACTTATGTCAGTCCAAACTAGTGCTTTAGTTGTGGGACTAGATATGTCTTCTCCATCCGTGTCCAGGTTTACTCTCATCCCCCTCGGACAACTGGTTGTGGTACGCGGTATTTATCGTGCCTCTAAAATAATTTGGACACAAAATGTATAACCATTTATTGCATTTTAATAATATTTACTGTTACCCAATTAATAACAATAAAATAATGAAATTTCTATGCGTTTTGTCTTTACACTTTTTATATCCCCTACAAAATATTTTTCTTGGATCTCCCTTTCTATTTCTTTTCCTGCCTCTCTTGGGGAAATAGTTCTAAGAACTAGTGAGGACAGGGTACTTAATCTGAATCTTAATACAACCAGATACGAGTAAGCAAAAGCCAGCAACCTGTCATACAGTTGATAGTAAATAACCAATTAATTCATCAAGTGGATTCATACGTGCACCTCGGAACTGTTACTAACTCAAAATGCGACCAAACAATTGAAAAAAACCTTCTAGAAATGAAAATCCAGAGCAGCATTTAACAACAAGAGAAATTTATTTACACACAGTAGCAAATATCTTCTAATGAAAATAAGACTGACCTAATATTACATACGTCCTGTTTTGCTGTGCGGTGCAAAGAAGTGGACACTGACGGAGAGATCAACGAAGAAGCTAGAGGCATTGTAAATGTTGGTATTGACGTATTCTTAGAGTTACTTACACTAGTCACTAGTCGCTGATCACAGAATAGAGAAGGGAAAAGGCGTATCATTCGTTAATAAAAAGAGGCAGATCTTAGTCATAAGACGAGACACAATATATACCGCATACTACAACCAGTAGTCCAAGGGGGGATGAGACTAAACCTGGACACGGTAGGAGAAGACGTACCTGGCATCACAACTGAAAGCAGTAGTTTGGATTGACATAAGTTTAATTATTCAGAATTGTGGCTAAGTAAAATCGCCAAGATAATGGCCAACGTTCGTAACGGTCAGGGCACATTAGGAAAGAGTGTTCTTGAATAGTGAACTTCGTAAACATTTCCTGAGGAACAGATATGGAAGTGTTATAGACAGTTTACAACGTGAAACAGTACAATTTTCGCTCTTGACATATTAGGATTGTTTAATGTAAGTTGGCTGGGCATTCAGCTAAACTGTGAGACAGTGGTTGCGTTTTAAAATACCAACGAGAAAACCACGAATTGAAAAGTTGTTCATGGAATTTGGAACGAAACATTAGAATGTTTTCAGACGAATCAGTACTGTTATAAATGTATTAGGAAATAAAAAACAAATAATATTAAAAGTACTTTTAAAAGTAATTACTACCTACGCCAAAAAGAAACAAATTATTTTAGTTATTTTCATTACATAATTACAATTATTATAAATAAAGTAACAACCTATGGGTTAACAAAGCTGTTTTACCGCACAAACTATAACATAAAATCAGCTGTTTTATGAAATCATATGTTATCACTTATTTTAAGCCAAATGAGACGAGATAACTATGTTGCATAGTTTGCCTCTTTTGTGAAAAGTTTTTCTCCCATATAAAACTAAAATTATTTCATTAAATTTAAGTAATAAATTAAATTTGAAAAAAAACTTTATTATCATTAGTTATCATCCAATATACGTTTAAAAATTATATTTGAACTTAAATGGATGAAAAATATATAATATATATATATGTACACACACACACACACACACACACACACATATATATATATATATATATATATATATATATATATATATATACACGCCTATATAAGAAAGTGTGAAAAATAGTAGGAATTGAATAAAGGACAAAAATAAAAGAAATTGAATGAAGGATAATATCGTTGTGGATTTTTTCTTATTAACTGAAATGAATAAACTGTAAACAAAATTATTAATTAATAATGTATCTGTGGTTTATTAACATGAAACATTACCAATTTGGCAATGATTACGTAATCTAAAAACCGTCATACTGTCATTCAAATTTTCCATTTTAAGTAAATGTCACATTTTGAACTTAAAACATTAATTATTCCTTGTAATATAAATAAAATTCGAAATTAAAAAGGTATTTACTAGGAAAAACAAAATTGTACCGGAAGAAGGCTCTTATTTAATAATTACAGTACCTTTTTATAATTTCATCTCAACTTTGCCCCAAACTAAATAAAGGTTTGGTATCTTGAATTATTTTTACAAAGAAAATCTAATCAAACATATATTGAAGATATATTAATTTCCATTGCTTGAACCTTTATCTATTGTTGTAGCTAATATAGGAAATGAGAAACTGAACAGATTCGAAACAAAAGGCGGAACAAAGAACCATCTGCATTACAATGTAGTCCATTAATTGCCCGGCCAAGATCAGGTTTCCGCTACAACACTCACTTCCCGGTGCCCGTATTTGGAGCATTATAACCATTTCCCAAATACTGACTGCGAGCTTTGTATTAATACAAATTTAAGGAACCTGGAAGGACAAAAAAAACTCTCGCATGTGCGTTAACATTCTCTTTATGCAGGCTTAGACGTATTTTACTCCGAGAATCAATATCTAATATATGACTTCGTACGCCAGTGGTTTTCTTCTATATTCAATTCCTTCTATTAGTTCTCACTCTACTTATACAGGTCTATATCTTCAAATTTTCAATGTTTAATCAAACACATTTTATTCATCCACTCAAGATCAAATAATGTTTTTGAAACGTGTAGTAGATTACACTTGATGTTAATACACTTTACCAAATATTAATTCATTAATTATATTGAATGAAATAACTTTAGTTTGAAGAGAAGCTTGCCTGAATAGACTTGCTTTCAACCAGGGAGGAAAGGGAGACGTCTATCAGATTATACATTTTGTTCAATAATAACAAATTATTTTTAGCTTAATCAGTGATAAGACAAGTAATATAAACAAAAGTTTTTTAAAACCAATTCTTATTTAGTTGAACACAAATTTTTTTAGTTAATTTTTATTAAATAATTGCAATTAATATAAATAAAGTAACATTACCTATGGGTTAAAATACCTGTTCTACCATATAACCTATAACCTAAAATCAGCTATTTTATGAAATCATGAGCTATTACTTCTCTTAAGCCAATGGGACGAAATAACTTAATTGCATATCTTTATCCTTTTAAGGGGTTTCTCTCATTAAAAACCAAAATTAATTCGTTAAACTTATTTAATGAATTAATATTTGAAAAATTGTATTAACTCCAACAATTATAAAACAAATAATATAAACAAAAGTTTTGTAAAGCCAATTCCTATTTAGTTGAACACAAATTGTTGTACTTACTTTTTATTAAATATTTTACATTATTATAAATAAATCAACATAGCCTATGCGTTAAAAATCAGCTGTTCTACCACATAACCTATAATATAAAATTAGCTGTTTTATTAAATCATATGCTATCACTTAATTTAAGCCAAATGGGACGAAATAACTATATTGCATGCCTTTAAGAAAGGGTTTTCTCTCATTAAAAACTGAAATTAATTCGTTAAACGTATCTAATGAATTATTATTTGAAAAAACTGTATTAACGCCAGGTATCATCCACAGCAAATTTCAAAAATATTATTTATACTTGCGTGGACGAATAAAAAGTATTTTTTTAACGATTGAGTATTTAAACAAGATATATATATATATATATATATATATATATTTATAAGTAGAGTGTGAACTAGAAAGAAGTAGTGTGAATAGAAAGAATTGGATGAGGTATTTTTTGATTAATCATACTACTTTAGTATTTTTAATAAAGATATATTTTGCTTGCTTATTTTTTGGTTGAATAGAGAAAAAATAATTTAAAAATCATTTTATCAGCCCTTCGCTTATATTCGCTTATAATACGGGCGATTTGAATATTTTTCTGTAGTCCGATTATCCATTAAAAGCCATTCTCCGAGTTTTATATACGGAGCCTTACAACACATTGCGCGGCACTTAAATGTACCAATAAAGGCTTAAGCTGTAAAAAGTCACTTAGGTTTCATGGGAGAAATAATTTCGTGCCGGTGTAATATCCGATTTACGCCATAGATTGTCGGTTGTAAATATTTTCTAAACAGGATTAGGGCAGTAAAAAGGCATTGACGGTAATCCGCTGCAAACCTGAACACAGATTTCCTCAGCGTGTAGATAGCAGATTAATAGGCAACCTTTTGGGTAAATGTGGTAAAATATGTACAACCTCTTTTCACGGCTGTGAAATTCAGCAACTTAATTTTTAGAATGTTTTTAGGCGGAAAGCACACGCAAGAGGTGTGTGTATGTGTGCGTGGGTTCTCCCTCTCTCTCTTTCTTTCTTTTTCTCTCTCTCTCCCTCTCTCTCTCTCTCTCTCTCTCTCTCTCTCTCTCTCTCTCTCTCTCTCTCTCTATATATATATATATATATATATATATATATATATACATACACACACATAGCCACATAAAATATATACCTACACATAGTCTGTGTGTGTGTGTGTGTGTGTGTGTGTGTATGTGTATGTGTGTGTGTGTGTGTGTGTGTGTGTGTGTGTGTGTGTGTGTGTGAGTGTGTGTGTGTGTGTGTGTGTGTGTGTGTGTGTGTTTGCGTGTGTGTGTGTGTGTGTGTGTGTGTGTGTGTGTGTGTGTGTGTGTGTGTGTGTGTATGTGTGTGTGTGTGTGTGTGTGTGTGTGTGTGTATGTGTGTGTGTATATGTGTTGTGTGTGTGTGTGTGTGTGTGTGTTGTGAGCGCGCGCGCTCGTGTAGGGATATGACCGACACTGGTATTGAGAGATGTACAAAATCGTAGTTCTTTTTGGCAGAAATAATAACGCTGAAAAGTCTACTGTGGTCGTAGAAAGCCATATACAATAGACAGATGTAGCATGAGCCCTGACATTGAGATTGAAAGTCCATGGGATGGAGGAATAAGATACAGCTATTTTTTTGACTTATTCATTGTGTGTTTACGAAATAGAATGTTTATGGATAAAATTAAGTGAAGCGCCCCTTATCTTTCTTATCGTCCTGCTGTCTCCTCACTTTGCCTAAATGAATTCTATTTCTATATTTGTTCTAAATTCCCAGAGCCTTAAATGTCTTACAGACAAATACCAAATATAATGTAACGTTATTTCCTTTACTATGAGTTGTAAAATATTGTAGTTGAAAGCCAACTAAAACACTGCAATACCGCTGCGAATTGGGTATCATTATATTAACTATATAACTTTAGTTCAATATGACTTCCTTCGATAGTTCAATTTATTTTCCTTCATCCATGCACTTTTCACCAGTTTTAGAGGTCTTTACTGGAAGCTCTGACTTGGTCTTCCAGCCTCGAAACAAACTCGTTACTGGATGTCCAGCTAGATACTCAGTTTATGCAATTTGTTATCTCTATTTATGAGAGTTTTATAAATTTTCTTCAAAAAATAGATTAATATTTGCTAACAGTTTCGGTACTTCGAACAGTGAAACCATAAAGTTATTCTTCTTTTCCAAATAACATATTTTCACAAGCTTTCAAATATTTTTTCCAATGAAACATGAGCCTTGTATATTATAATTTGAATTATTTTGCTTTTGTTATAATATGTTACGAAATAAATTATTTTTCAGAAATAAAAATTTTAATTAGTTTAAAAAATTCTATTTTTCTTTGTTTGCTGACAATTCGTCTGCTTTATAAATAACAACAATAAATTTATTTTTTGGGGGAAAATTAGTATTTGAACAGATTGTATTTCGTGTAAAATTTTCAGATTTTCTGGCCTTTACAAAATAAATTTACTTTTTACTTATTTAAATGAACTTTAAAGATTCACGTGTTTTATAATAAAAATTTGTGCTATGCCAGTTAGCATAACTGCAGAGGTAAAACAACAGAAGGAACCTCTTTGTAATTATTGTCAATTACTTGGTCTTTAAATCTAATATTTTCTTAACTAACAAAATATTAATAATTCAATGTTTTTATAGGCGTCAGGTTAACGTATTATGGCTTGTATTTTAAGAATTTAGTTATTATACCAGTTTTCTGAAAATAAGTAACTAACTATACCTTTTGGCTTTAAGAATTTATTTTTACAAAATTCAAATTTTTTGGTAAGATTTTTAGTAATCTTTGGTAAAATTAGGTAATTTTACCCTTATCAATTTTTCCAATTACTTGTATATAAAAACGAGTAATATAACAAAAATTTTCATCTCAATTGCTACTCAAATAAAAAAAATATTTTAGTTTTTTATTTTAAAATTAATATAAATATTTATATACGTATGTCAGAATAACAATTTTAAGTGGCAAAATTTTAAGTGGAAAAACATTTTCCTTTCTATGTATGATGTTGGATTATTATTTTTGTTTTTTACTATTTATACGCTTACCTTTGTTCGTCCCTTGCATTTGTGAATCAAGATTCCATAACGGTTATCCTGTTTCTTTGTTTATTTTATTGTTTTCATTCATTTTTAAACCTAATGCATTATTTATGATACTGTGTGGTAACCATGGCAACAATTTAAGGTTGTACAATGGAGGGGCAAAATAAAAATTCATATAAATCTTTGAGAAACAAGTTTCTAGTGATAGAAACGTGGCTCAATGCCAAAGCGCTAAATTTCGAACATGATCATAGTCAATTCGAATCCGACCTAGACACCCCAAAATTGTATAATTTAATTATTGGATAAATATTTGAAAATGCCGTATTTACAATAATTGCCATCTTCTATAGGTTAAAAATAAATGTATTTGAACTTATTGGGTGAATAAAAAACGTATTTTATTAAAGATTGAAATTTTGTATAGGATATATATCACGAGAGTGTGAGCTAATAGAAGGAATTTAATAAGTAACACTACATTTTAATTAAAAACCGTTAAACTTTAGGACTAAAAATATTTTGTTTCTACTTAGGTTTAAACACCTGATGGTATGAGATTTTTTCGGACCACTTTATGATAAATAACTTTACAGATTCACTACACACCAATACATCTGATATTTGATCGTTCCTCGTCTATTTTTGTATGGGTTGACATTTTTTTTAAAGAATAGAAATAAATATATAAAAAGGAGTGTACAACCTTTTTGCATTATCACTTACATAATAATTTAATAAATGACTTATCGAAAATAACGTATTCAGGGCACGATACTCCAGAGATAAGAAAGTTATAAGGCGTCTCAGTGAACCATTAGCCTTGCGACTATTTTATACAAGTCGCTGATGATCTCTCTAATGGCATTTACTTGCCTTAGTCCTTAGCCGTTTCCGTCAATTTATAAATCAAATCTTTTCCTTTACAATCAACTGCAGAAACTTCACACCCTTTCTTGTCATATTCTAAACCAAGTTATCTCCAAGACGCGTCTACACTTGGAATAACCGGTACATCTTTCTATCCATGAACACAAATTAAGGTAGTTGTTGGTGATAGTAATAATTATTATTAACAAGTAATATAAACCAAACATTTTTAAATATCAACTCCTACTTGGGTCAACAAAAAACAACTTTATTTTAGTTACTTTTTATTAAATCATTACAGTTATTATAAACAAAGTAACATAACCTATTCTGCTCTACCACATAAACAATAACATAAAAACAGCTGTTTTATGAAATCATATGCTATCATTTATTTTAAGCCATATGGGACTAATTAACTATATTACATACCTTGATCCTTTTGTGAAATGTTTTTCTCCCATATAAAGCTAAAATTCATTAATTAAATTTAATGAATGAATTCATATTTGAAAAAAATATATATATTATCATCAAGTGCCACCCATTACAATTTTGAAAAATGTATTTGAACAAGAGTGGATGAATAAAAAGTATTTTATTAACCATTGAAAATTTGAATATATATATATGTATATATATATATATATATATATATATATATATATATATATACATATATATACATATACATATACATACATACATATATATATATATGTGTGTGTGTGTGTGTGTGTGTGTGTGTGTGTGTATATATATGTGTGTGTGTGTGTGTGTCTATAGTTATTATCAGAAATACATCCGTTCATTCTGTAGTGCATAAAATCGCAGATCCGACGTTTCGCTAGAATCTCATCTAGCATTGAAGAGGTCAACCCAACCACAGCGTAAAATGTTGTTGGGTACACCTCGTTAATGCTAAATGAGATTCTAGCGAAACGTCGGAACTGCGATTTAATGCACTGCCGAAAGAACGGATGTACTCCAGATAATAACTATTCATCATAACTTTCATCCGTGAAGGAATACGTATCAGCATATATATATATATATATATATATATATATATATATATATATATATATATATATGCATATGAATGTATACATATATATGTATATATACACACACGCGTGTGTGTGTGTGTGTGGTTGCGTGTATGTGTGCGTGTAAATAAATGTTTGTATGTATGTATGTATGAGCCTTATGTATTACTAAACCACTGATCCGATCACCATCATGAAACTTTGGTAAATTGTTGAGTACATTCCTGGGAAGGTTTCTGGCATAGCAAATCTCAGGGTCGTAGCCAGGAGGGGGCACAGAAAGCACGTGCCCCCCCCCCCCAAATATTTGTAGCAGATAAATATTAAGCTATAAAACTGCATTAATATTTTAGCGAAACAACTTCCCGAAACATAACATTTTTTTTCAACATGTATTTTTTAAGTGCAAAATAGCATAAAATATGATTTTCTACCTTATCTTATATTAGACATTTCATTGAATTCATTCAAAATTTAGGTTGATAGGCATCACTCAATAATTAAAAATTGATTATTAGATTTATAACAATACACAAAAAATATTGTATATCCAAGTGGACTTCAATTATTAATAACATTCAATCAAGATTTTTTATTGTCAACATTTTGTCGATCGACTACTATAAGTTCATATAATACTAAATTAAGTGTTATGCTATTATAATACTAAATTAAGTTTAGCTAATGTTAACACGCCATTCATTGGCTTTTAGGCGATACGAAGTTCGCCAGGTCAGCTAGTATATATATATATATATATATATATATATATATATATATATATATATATATATATATATATATATATATATAATTATAATAAATTATAACAAAAGGAATTATAAATAGGCTTCAGTGAACAATATTCGTTGTAGTCTGTTGTTTTTATTCCTTAATTTATTCTAATTTTTCGTAATCTAGGTGTTTAAGAAATCTTGGAGGGACCTCACGGTGCCCCTGTGAACTCTTTTCCTATCCCTACCACAGAATTCGCTTGGTGAATACCCCCCTTCGCAGTAGCCAAATAGAATACCCACCTGAATCCAGAGAAGGTGGTACTACTTCACTGGCAAACCACTTCCTTCTGGTGGGAGTAATGCTGGAGACTTGCAGAGTACATGGAGTGAATACAACTTTATTAAGATTATAGACGGTTCGGTAATCCGAATATAGAAGCAACAAAAGGATTTAATAATTAAAATGTACTGAAGTATGGGTTTTGCGCCAAATATCGATTCCGTGCTGAAGGTCTGTCCGCCGTTCTCGGTAGAAGCGACGCGTACTAAACGTCAAAATTATTTTCCAATAAATGTCTCCATCACAATGGCTTTGGAACGATGAAGCGTATTAAAATTCAGAAGGCGTTGCCGGGAATGGTTAGCCTAGAGTTGGCAAGCAATTTAAATGGGCCCGATGCGTTAGCGCGTGCATTAGCGAAATGAGGCGACGAATTATATGTTTTTGTGTTAAAAGTGTAATTAATACAATATTAATGCATACGTTAAAATATATTCGCTGAAATACAGTTCGTGTTGCAAATATCTTACTCTAAGAGTCTTGGCAAGTAATATACAACATTTAAAAAAAATCAATTCCTACTGAGGTAAAATACAAATTTTACATTAGTTACTTTTTCATTTATAATATAAAATATACACATATGTATATACAAATGTCAGAATAACAATATTAAATTGCTAAATAGAAAGCGAATTTCCTTGCAACTTTCCATTTTTCTCTCTATACAGTATATGGTGTGAGACTATTATTTTTTGTTTGTTCCTACTTATTCGCTTACTCTGTTTTACTTTATAATTTATGAAGCTGATAGTGATCTATAATTTCTCATTCTATCCATATCTTGTAATGCTACATTATAGCAAGGAATCTTTCTTTTATAATTTCATATAAAGCAACTGCTTTATAGTTATGGCAAAGTTAGCTCAGTGCTAAAGTGCTGCATTTAAAACATCCAACCCGGTTTCTTCCGGTTTGATCTAACCCCAAACATAAACTTTTTTAATTGAATTAATGAATGAATATTTAAAAAAAAAACATTTTAAAATCAATTATCATCCACACCAGGAAAAAGCGTTTTTGAACATGATTGGATGGATAAAAACGTATTTTATTAACGATTGAAAATTTGTACAAAATATATATTCGGAGAGTGCAAGCTAATAGAGGAAATTGAAAAAAGGTTAATCTAAAATTAATTTAGCTTGTCTTTGCATACATCAAGCCCTTTAAAATACAAACTTGATTTTTTATTTCGTAATTTTTTTAACATGATAAAAATGTTTTTATAAAATATCTACTTTTAATATGCTTTTGAGTGTTGATTTTACGCTGAACATGAATAGAAAATAGTGAAGGACAGTAATTGTGTATACATTTGTTAATGAACATAGAAATGAAAACGGAAATTTGTTAAAATATCTGATAGGCGAATTTGACATTAAAAAATTACTAACCAGTAAGAATCTTGAAACCATTACCTGTAGATGTAAGGCTACCAGCCTATATATTACAGTAGAGCCCGATTATCCGAAGTAATGCTGACAGAGGGTACTTAGAATAATCGAGAACTCGGATAACACAGAATTTATAAAGTAACACAGAGGGGAACGTATGGTAAACTAGCGAGATGAAAGAAAACGTGGTCAAAGATGTGGAAAAGGCATTCGCTATGTTTATCAACTGAAAAAATTACATACTAATACAAATAAATACAATTAAAAGTGAAAAGAACATATTCTGAGCAAAAAAGTTATTTTTTAAGTCAATAAGTGTTTTTACGAATAAGTGAAGAGAGGGCATTTTTTATGTAGTTGCGTTGGGAACATGAAAAAAAACGATAACATATACACGTACTTTATATTTTTGTTGCTACTTCGGTTAATCCGGACTCGGTTAGTCGGGACTTTGGTAATCGAGACTCTATCATATTAAGGTCCTAAATAATAGAAAAGGATTGTGAATACAGGCTGTATTAGGGCATGGATGAAGGAATAAATACTTTGGTAGATGATCCAGGGGAATGTTGGAAACCCGTGTATAGGATAACGTTTCCGCAAGGCCTACTTTTTATTATAATCATAAAGAGGGGCCTATTCGTTACACGCCTTGTAAGAAGACGGTTATGAAAGTTTACAAGCATTAGGGCATAACCATCACCTGTTACTGAATATTGAGGAGAATCAAGACACCGCTTATTCGTAGTCGCTCACCTGTCGTGGTAAAGAGAGGTGTCCACCCGCTATACGGACCAATACCGAATCATATCTGTATTTGACAGTATACAAAACAAAACGCCGGTATTTATATATATAGTAATCCTTAGATGAATTATTTTTTCTTGTTGAATATGTTTTGTGAAATAAAATAACTTTCATAAACAAGAATATACGAGTATTACTTCATTTTATTGTTGATTGAAGTTTTTCGCTAATTTACATTATTAGCATTTTCAAAATTTATAAATCACTGTCCAGTTATGTGACTAGAGTAAGACTGTTGAATATAATTGTACTATGCTCAGTAAACCTGGTCTCAGTTATCTTATCTTTTGGATAAATATACTTTAATATTTCCATTTGTCCTAATCTTTTATTTTTAAAAAGTCATCGACTATGCTAAAGATTGTATTATGTTTTGATTTAATCTGGACTTGTTCCTCTATTAGTGTGTTCTTAATTTTATTTTTATATATCTCTAAGTTTTCTATTATATTCATTTTTAAGCCCTTTTGTACGTGGTTAATTAATTTCATATTACTAATATCTGGAAAATCGTGATTTCTTTCTATACAGTGTGTTGCAATGTTAGATTTATAAATATGTGGTTTTTTAAATGCATTTAAATGTTCCTTGTAACGGTCCTTTATTTTCTTTTTTGTTTGTCCTATATAACATTTTTGACATTTTGTATAGTTAATACTATATACGCCGTTTATATTAATTTTATTTGTTTTAATGTTAGTATTTATTATATTATTAATTGTGTTATTAGTGTAATAAGCTATTTTGACGTTAGTGTCTTTAAATAGTTTTATAATTGGTTTGATTTTATAACCGGTAAATAAGAATTAGGACCAATAATTTCTTTAGGATTTGAATAATAATTTTTATTTATATTATTATCCATTCCTTTAAGGATCTTATTACTCAATTCATTAATGGTTTCTTTTTTATATCCATTTTGTATTGCTATTTGTTGAATAATGTTTAGTTCTTTCAATTTATTTATCGGGTTTAATTTAATTCGGTTCATTCCGTATAATAAATTATAGAAACATGCCATTTTTTGATTGTACGGGTGGTTTGAATGATTAGGTATTATTTTTACTGTTTGAGTGGGTTTTCTAAATATTGTAAAAACCATAGTGGGTTAGATATCACCATTTATAAGGAAAATAATAAATTAAATTTTACAATATTTAGAAAACCCACTCAAACAGTAAAAATAATACCTAATCATTCAAACCACCCGTACAATCAAAAAATGACATGTTTCTATAATTTATTATACAGAATGAACCGAATTCCATTAAACCCGATAAATAAATTGAAAGAACTAAACATTATTCAACAAATAGCAATACAAAATGGATATAAAAAAGAAACCATTAATAAATTGAATAATAAGATCCTTAAAAGAATGGATAATAATATAAATAAAAATTATTATTCAAATCCTAAAGAAATTATTGGTCCTAATTCTTATTTACCGGTTATAAAATCAAACCAATTATAAAACTATTTAAAGACACTAACGTCAAAATAGCTTGTTACACTAATAACACAATTAATACTATAATAAATACTAACATTAAAACAAATAAAATTAATATAAACGGCGTATATAGTATTAACTATACAAAATGTCAAAAATGTTATATAGGACAAACAAAAAAGAAAATAAAGGACCGTTACAAGGAACATTTAAATGCATTTAAAAAACTACATATTTATAAATCTAACCTTGCAACACACTGTATAGAAAGAAATCACGATTTTCCAGATATTAGTAATATGAAATTAATTAACCACGTACAAAAGGGCTTAAAAATGAATATAATAGAAAACTTAGAGATATATAAAAATAAAATTAAGCACACACTAATAGAGGAACAAGTCCAGATTAAATCAAAACATAATGCAATCTTTAGCATATTCGATGACTTTTTAAAAATAAAAGATTAGGACAAATGGAAATATTAAAGTATATTTATCTAACAGATAAGATAACTGATACCAGGTTTACTGAGCATAGTACAATTATATTCAACAGTCTTACTCAAGGCACATAACTGGACAGTGATTTATAAATTTTGAAAATGCTAATAATGTAAATTAGCGAAAAGCTTCAATCAACAATAAAATGAAGTAATACTCGTATATTCTTGTTTATGAAAGTTATTTTATTTCACTATATATATATATATATATATATATATATATATATATATATATATATATATTTCATCACTTACACCTTTATGTATTTAATCAAGAATCTTACTTGGTATAATTGCGAGTCGACCTTCGAGAGCTTATTGTTTAGAGTGTTCTCATTTTCTGACTTTAGAAAACTTTTAAAGAATTTCTAGTGAATACAAGAAAACACTGTTCCCAAGTTATATTTATAATAGTTGTATTTTATATTTGAATATATATATATATATATATATATATATATATATATTCAAATATAAAATACGTTTTCTTGTTTAGTAATCTAAAACAACATAGGTTATTCAATTACAAGAATATTTATTAATTTATCTTCAAAGCTTTTCGTTGGTAAACATTACCAACATCACCAGGAATGAAAATTACAATAATGCAAGATAATCTCGATATATCTTGAATTATTGTATTTTTCATTCCTGGTGATGTTGGTAATGTTTACCAATGAAAAGCTTTGAAGATAAATTAATAAATATTCTTGTAATTGAATAACCTATGTTATATATATATATATATATATATATATATATATATATATATAATACCTACATATATTATATTTGTATACAGTACTGTGTACATAGACCTAATAATAATATTTATATTATATAAATAATAATAATTTTGACCAAAATAAAGTATTACAAATTCTAGAAATACATTACTATATATTAATATGTAGGTCCTGTAGATTGTATATAGACCTACCCTTGTAATTAATGTTTTATGAGATACATATTTAGTTATCTCCGTCAATGGCAACATAGTCGTAATACTGCAAGAGAAAAAAATTAAAGATATAATTAAACTTTTTGTGTATTTATAGTGATGTTCTTTTAAAAAAAAGTTAACTATATTTTAATTTAATTAACAGAGCGCTTCCGATCATTGGCTTATTCCTTATAGGCGTTTGAGACCAACTGAAACCCGTCAACTAATTAAAAACAATAATATCACTTAAAACAAAAATACCTATATATAAAATCAACGGTTCAATTACAAATAAATAAAATCGATTGTTAAAATAAAACTATTTAAATTGAAAGCATCTCGGCAGCAATACGGTGGTCGATATTTTAAAGCATGTCCTCGCAGTAAATACACAATGGAGGGAGGAAAAGGCGCGCATGGATGAACGCGTGGGTGTCAGATGATGATATTGGGAGGCCCGTGAGCGTGAATGCGAGTGCGCGTCTCTTAGTCGGCTGGAGCGGTCCTGACGGAAAGGACGCGGGCGACCAGCCTGCCTCCTGTCTATCTCACCATGGGCTCGGAGTAGATCTGTGCCCCACAGTCTCAGGTACGACTACTTTGTCTCTTTATTAATAGAAACCTTTATGGTTTTATATTTAATTATAACAATATCATACGGAAATATATTTGTTCACTGATAAACCTGTCAATGTATATTATGTTCTAGAAGAATTTTACATTATTTCTAAATAATTATATTATTTTGATATACAAGTTCTTTTTAGCTTTTAAATTTATAAAAGAACGACTAAAATGAAAATAATAATGTAAGCTCTAACAATAATGTATTTAAAAACAAGTAATATAATTTTTTTTAAAAAGTCAATTAGTACTTAAGTCAACAAAGAAAATTTTTTTATTTTAGTTACTTTTTATTTTATAATTACAATTAATATAAATATTTTTATACGTTTGACAGAATTTATTAAGTGGCAAACTAAAAATGATTTTTCTTGTAATTTTCCTCTCTATACATTATATGGTGTTAGACTATTAATTTTGTTTCTTACTATTTAATCGTATTTTTTTGTTTTTAATTTATGAAACTAATAATGACCTCTAATTTCGTACACATCTTTAAGTAATAGATTTCTAGCTATAGAAGAGTTGGCCAAGTGCCAAGTTTTGGATTTCAAACATGTGGTCATACAGTTTGTATCCAACCAAGACATCAACTTTTTAAAATTTAATTAATGAATAAATATTTGAAATAAAAAACTGTTAACATTAATTGACATCTACTACTGGTTAAAAAAATGTATTTAAACTTGTTTGGATGTTTAAAAACGTATTTTAATAACGATTGAAAATTTGTACAAGATATACGAGGTAGGTATATAGGATATATATATATATATATATATATATATATATATATATATATATATATATATAGGTATATCAGGAGAGTTAGAGCTAAAAGAAGGAATTTAATAATGAATATTATGAACTTGGTTTTTGTTTTTGTAGATAGCCATGCTATATGTTAGATAGGACAGCATTTTAAAGTAAAGCAAAATACTTTACAAACACAAAAACATTCTTACAATAAATATAAAACATAAGTTTAAAACTTTATTAAATTAATAAAATAAAACCTCATTTATTTTAGTAGTTTTATATTCAAAGTAATTCATATAAAAATGTAAATTATACTTGTGTTGAAATGTAATTACTTTATCTTGGAGACATGACTAATGTCATCCAAAGTAAAAATATATTAAAAGAGAGAGAAAGAGAGAGAGAGAGAGAGCAAGATAGAGAATGTTTACAGAAAACGTCAGAAAAAATATTTGTAAGTCATTGCTTTTCATTACGTTAACAGAAAACCGGTCAGTATATATGTAAATATATTTTGTCTAGGTTTTATTTTTTTACAAGGCTTTCTAAATTAATATAAATATATTATTTCCAATCAAATACATGTTTCAGTCTCGCAGTTTATAAAAAAATGGTTGTTATAAATAAAAATAATATTATAATTCTAGTTGTTATTAAAAAGTAATAAATGCCTTAAATTTATTTTTTAAAATGTTTGGTGATAAGGTTTGGTTTTGTTTTCACCCAGAGTGTTTTCAGTAACGCTTTTTTAATTAAAGAAAACTACTCAAAAAACACGTGTTGGAAAACACGAAATTTATATTAAAATCATATAGGTCTAAGACATAAATTTAAAGGGCTTAGAAGGTTTGCTAATCAATAAAGTAGAAAACACTGTTTACTCTAATGGTTATGATAATAGGTTGTATTTTTAATATTTGTTGCATCAATAAGAATTGTAACTGAAGAGAAAATAAGTCACTAGATCTCGTATAGTAATATAAGATATACATATATAGTTGTATCAACTAAAGCTGTATTTATATTGTTAATTGCTATTATTCCCACTGACTGAAAACTAAACTTGAGTCAGCATTTAATATTTACCTACATATTATAACCTTAGAATTTTTTACCACAGTTGTTAATTTTAAATCTAATTCAGAAAGCGATTAGCATCGAGTCTGTAATGCTGCTACATTGTTCATTTGTTTTATTTATTATATTCATTATCAGTTTTGGTTATGTTATTTCATAGTATGTGTGTTATTAAGTTAATTACAGCTTAGATGGTGAGAACAATTCCCAACATTAAAAATTAAATCATTTCCCTCCCATTCTAACTACACACTAGCTTATTAAAACATACAGACTAGTATTGTCGACGATGTCCCTTTCATCAGTGATTGGCTGGTGTAGTGCCCATCCACTGATGAAGGTGAAATCGTCGTCGAAACTAGTCTGACGTTTTATTAAGCTAGCGTGTAGTGAGATTTTGAGTAAACTGTTTAAATTTTTACCGTTATGTGGTTGTTTGACGGGCACCCAGTTCTTTCCTAAAACACTCACCCTAGCAATCGTCTATTTTAACGACTCTAACAGGATTTGGGAGTTAGATAATTTATGTTTCCGGTTATGAAGATAACTTCTCTTTTTGCCCTTCTTATCTTCGAGCATTAATGCTTTAGGCTTCTACACTCTGTTTAACTTTTCTCGTAAAATTAAGTGACCTTGTTTCGAAAACTCAATCAAGCCGGTTACTGTTATTCTTCTTTCTAGTGGCACAAGTTACTGGTTCCATGACCCCTATAGAGAATAGGTCTATGTCAGGCTATGACACTGCGTGGTATAATTTGTCTCTACCCCTAGCACATGGCTTCATTATATCCCTTCCTTTATTCCATCAATTTTTTTCAGACCATCTCCAATTATTGAGTTTAATTTCAATTGAAATATTATACAAACAAACATTTTCAACAATAATTTCTTTCCTTATTCCGTCTTCTTTTCACCTTTCCTTTCCTTTTTAAGACCTTCCCGAAGGTTCTCACTAGATCTTCCCTTTGAAATTCATTCAATAATATTCTTTCAATGATTTATTTTCCCTGTAGATAGTTAATTCGTTCATTTCCTTTAGAACATAATTAAAATCGATTTTGCCTAAGATATATTTATTAATACTTTGTTGCTAGGCTGATCTTTAGACTCACAAAAGGTTTCTCTTTTGCTGAGTAGCAGATATACATTTACTTCAGGCAAGCCGCCCTTACTACTAGAATTAAAAGCAATTTCACCAAGTTATCGTGCCCATATTTTAATATTATAGCTTTACGTGACGTTAATGTCTCTTTAAACTTCATACAAATTATATTGATTTATTTTTAAGCTATTGGTAATGAAGTCAGATTTCATCGATTGTTTGCGTGGCTTCCAAGAAGTAGAGTCTCGGCTAATATATCTTAGGAAAACCGTTGAAGTCAGTAATTCATTCAGTTTACTAATGAAAAAAAACATTTTTTTCCATCGGTATGCAATGACCTGTCCACAGGACATTTTGTCCCATGGGGACCCAAATGACTGTCCACAGGAATGCAAGTGGCTATATCAAATAGCTGTCTCAAAATAAAAAAAAGCGGTCCGACCAATCGATTGCCTACAAGAGTGCAAGCTGTCTAACCCAATGACCTTCCACAGGAGAACAAATGGACTCAAATGACTTTCAGCAGGATTGCAAGCGGCCTTACCAAATAACTGTCAGCCGAAGAGCAAAGGGGTCCGGAGCAAACGACTGTACGCAAGGAGCAAGCAGTTCAATCCAATGACTGATCGCAGGAGAGCTAGCATTTCAACGCAATGATGGTCCACAGGATTGGAAGCAGGAGAGCAAACGGTCCGCCTAGAAACGATTGTTACGTTTTCTCTTCTGCTCTGAGAAGAAGATTCCAATTTTTTCCCCGTTGTCTATTACAAACGTGGTCTTTTCATATTCCTTCATCTATCGGTTTGGAACCCATTAAAAATATTTCGAAATCCGGAATTATTTAAATGGTTTCACTCTACTGTATTGCGATTACTTTTTACTTAGGAGACAAAAAAAAAATTATTTATTCTTGAGTTACGTTGTCTTTGTAATTTATCTTTGTTTTATTAACTGAATGGGTGAATCCTAGTCTGCATCCTAGTGAAAATCCTAGCGCCACACCTAGCAGGAACCCTAGCGACTACCATAACTTGTACCATTGCGTAAATCCTTGTGAGGACCTTAGCGAGTATCATAGTGAGAATCCTAGCACCACACCTAACGTAAATCCCAGCGACTACAAAAACTCGTACTCTAACGCGAATCCTTGTGAGGACCCTGGCGAGTATTCTAGTGTAAATCCTAGATCCACGCATAACATGAATTCTAACAACTATCGTAACTTGCAGCCTAGCGGAAATCCTTGTGAGGACCATGACGAGTATTATAGTGAGAATCCTAGTGGCAAACCTATCGTAAATCCCAGCGACTACAATAACTAATCTCCTAGTGCAAATCGTTGTGAGGATCCTGGCGATTATTCTAATAATCTTAGGGTGGCGTAAATCTTAGGGACTTCAATAACTAGTACCCTAGCGCGAATCCTTGTGATTACCCTGACGAGTATTCTAGTGTAAATCCTAGATCCACGCATAACATAAATTCTAGCTACTACCATAACTTGTAGCCTAGCGGGAAACTTTGTGAGAACCCTGGCGAGTATCACAGTGAGAATCCTAGCACTACACTTGTCCTAGCGATTACAATAACTAGTACCCTAGCACGAGTCCTTAAGAAGACCCAGGCGAGTAACATAGTAAGAATTCTAGTGGCACACCTATCGTAAATTCTAGCGACTACCATAACTCGTACCTAAAAAGGAATCCTTTTGAGAACCCTGGCGAGTATTCTAGAGTAAATCCTACATCAATGCATAACATAAATTCTAGCGACTATCATAACTTGTAGTTTTGCGGGAATTCTAGTTAGGACCCTTGCGAGTATTATAGTTAGAATCCATTACGCCACACCTAACCTAACTCCTAGCGACTACAATAACTAGTACGCTAGCGGGAATCCTAGTGAGGACCCTGGCGAGTATCATAGGGAGAATTCTACTGGCACACCTATCGTAAATCCTAGCGATTACAATAACTAGTACCATAGCAGGGATCCTAGTGAAGACCCTGCTAAGTATCATAGTGAGAATCGTAGCGCCACAACTAACGTAAATTCTAGCGACTACCATAACTCGTACCTAAAAAGGAATCCTTTTGAGAACCCTGGCGAGTATTCTAGAGTAAATCCTACATCAATGCATAACATAAATTCTAGCGACTATCATAACTTGTAGTTTTGCGGGAATTCTAGTTAGGACCCTTGCGAGTATTATAGTTAGAATCCATTACGCCACACCTAACCTAACTCCTAGCGACTACAATAACTAGTACGCTAGCGGGAATCCTAGTGAGGACCCTGGCGAGTATCATAGGGAGAATTCTACTGGCACACCTATCGTAAATCCTAGCGATTACAATAACTAGTACCATAGCAGGGATCCTAGTGAAGACCCTGCTAAGTATCATAGTGAGAATCGTAGCGCCACAACTAACGTAAATCCTAGCGACTACCATAACTCGGACCTTAGCGGGAATTCTTGTGAGGACCCTGGCAGGTATCACAGTGAGAATCCTAGAGCCACACCTAACGACTAGAGTAAATCCTAGCGACTACCATAACTTGTAGTTTTGCGGGAATTCTAGTTAGGACCCTTGCGAGTATTATAGTTAGAATCCATTACGCCACACCTAACCTAACTCCTAGCGACTACAATAACTAGTACGCTAGCGGGAATCCTAGTGAGGACCCTGGCGAGTATCATAGGGAGAATTCTACTGGCACACCTATCGTAAATCCTAGCGATTACAATAACTAGTACCATAGCAGGGATCCTAGTGAAGACCCTGCTAAGTATCATAGTGAGAATCGTAGCGCCACAACTAACGTAAATTCTAGCGACTACCATAACTCGTACCTAAAAAGGAATCCTTTTGAGAACCCTGGCGAGTATTCTAGAGTAAATCCTACATCAATGCATAACATAAATTCTAGCGACTATCATAACTTGTAGTTTTGCGGGAATTCTAGTTAGGACCCTTGCGAGTATTATAGTTAGAATCCATTACGCCACACCTAACCTAACTCCTAGCGACTACAATAACTAGTACGCTAGCGGGAATCCTAGTGAGGACCCTGGCGAGTATCATAGGGAGAATTCTACTGGCACACCTATCGTAAATCCTAGCGATTACAATAACTAGTACCATAGCAGGGATCCTAGTGAAGACCCTGCTAAGTATCATAGTGAGAATCGTAGCGCCACAACTAACGTAAATTCTAGCGACTACCATAACTCGTACCTAAAAAGGAATCCTTTTGAGAACCCTGGCGAGTATTCTAGAGTAAATCCTACATCAATGCATAACATAAATTCTAGCGACTATCATAACTTGTAGTTTTGCGGGAATTCTAGTTAGGACCCTTGCGAGTATTATAGTTAGAATCCATTACGCCACACCTAACCTAACTCCTAGCGACTACAATAACTAGTACGCTAGCGGGAATCCTAGTGAGGACCCTGGCGAGTATCATAGGGAGAATTCTACTGGCACACCTATCGTAAATCCTAGCGATTACAATAACTAGTACCATAGCAGGGATCCTAGTGAAGACCCTGCTAAGTATCATAGTGAGAATCGTAGCGCCACAACTAACGTAAATTCTAGCGACTACCATAACTCGTACCTAAAAAGGAATCCTTTTGAGAACCCTGGCGAGTATTCTAGAGTAAATCCTACATCAATGCATAACATAAATTCTAGCGACTATCATAACTTGTAGTTTTGCGGGAATTCTAGTTAGGACCCTTGCGAGTATTATAGTTAGAATCCATTACGCCACACCTAACCTAACTCCTAGCGACTACAATAACTAGTACGCTAGCGGGAATCCTAGTGAGGACCCTGGCGAGTATCATAGGGAGAATTCTACTGGCACACCTATCGTAAATCCTAGCGATTACAATAACTAGTACCATAGCAGGGATCCTAGTGAAGACCCTGCTAAGTATCATAGTGAGAATCGTAGCGCCACAACTAACGTAAATCCTAGCGACTACCATAACTCGGACCTTAGCGGGAATTCTTGTGAGGACCCTGGCAGGTATCACAGTGAGAATCCTAGAGCCACACCTAACGACTAGAGTAAATCCTAGCGACTACCATAACTTGAACCTTAGCGGGAATTCTTGTGAGGACCCTGGCAGGCATCACAGTGAGAATCCTAGAGCCACACCTAACGACTAGAATAAATCCTAGCGACTACAATAACTCGAACCTTAGCGGGAATTCTGGTGAAGACCCTGGCGAGTAGTATAGTGAGAATCCTAGCGCCATGTCTAACTCATATCCATTTCATATTCTATCTATGCAATTTAAAAATCTCTTGTTTAATAACAATTAATTAAATAATATATAAGTTACAATTAATTATAGTGTCGAAATATTGGTCAACGTTGCAACAAGTCTTAAGATACTTCCTTATACATAAAAGAAAATATACAATTCATACATATTACTATAAATGTTTCATTTGTAAATTAAGTACACGTAGGAGAAATCTTGTTGTTTAACGTTTAATAGCGCGAGTACTTTTCATCTTTATTTATAAAAATAAACAATTAAAACTCATCCTTTGCAAAGGCTAAGTTATAGAAGTTAATTTTAAATACGAATCGACTGCTCAGGCTGCTCGGAGCTTCGCATTTTCAAAATTTTCTCGATTATTTTAATATTTATCAATTTCTTTCGCATATTATTTCACATTAGAAAAATTCAAGATGAAAATACAAAAAAACAATTTGTTTAAACAATCGTGTTTCAACGTCAGTCGTCATCATAAGTAAATACATCGGAGTAAACAACTCTCATTTGTAATTTTTAATGATATTAGTATTCCCCGAAGATGATGAATTTAAAGATGAAACGAGTTTTATTAATACATATGTTGAGTACATAGGTTATAGTTAGAATTTTATTAGTTCATTAAACTAAACCTAATGATTTTTAATTATAATATTTATTTTATGCTTTTTTCTACTAGGTTTTAAAATTTTTAAACATATCGCTAAAATAAATGCTAAGTATCAAATTTGTAAACTACCACATTTCAGAAGTGAAAAAAAACTGTTTCAAGGTGAATGTTTTATTAATTTATTTGCTTTTGGACAGCAAATTCGGGCCTTTCACAGAGATACTCCTCTTCTTTACAAGGTGAATTCATATTCGAGAGTTAAGGGTTCGCTACAACATACAGCAGTCCTATAACAACAGCTATTCTCGAAAAAGAATATCCACAATTTTCCGCAATTTTTCCACATACGGTACTTTGAATTTCTATCGACGGTATTCTCACGTTTCACTCTTTACTAATTATTTGTGTTAAATTTCTCTCTTTTTGTTTGTTTTCTTTAAAGTCTATTGATTGTCAAAGCTGTTGTTATTAAATTCGATTTTTGTTATCTTGACCAAGATCTTGTATTTCATCTTTCAGAAGATAAGAGCAGAATCATGATATCTCAGTTATATATTTATCCAAAGACCCACTTTAATAATGCTTTGAACGTGTGACTAAGGAACCCTTGCAGCATAAACACGATTACTGTTCGGTGTGGATTGATTGCCATCAAGCTCAAACAAGGTCCTGACTCATTACTCCGAAACTGTAGCAACGGACAGAACGAACAAAGACCGTCGCTATAGTTAACGCACAGAGTTTTTAATAATTGAATTTATTCAGCTTCCTGTTTTACTTTTATTTTCAATTTTATAAAAACGCAACACACAATGACCGTTCCAACAACTATTCTCGTTTGTTAGTTTTGAACATGATTCCATTTTTATTCACACATACAGTACGGTAAACATCGCACAGATCCGCTGCCGTTTCAGTCAATCGTATTCTGTACTTGAAAATAATCTTTATGTAGCTACATAACAAAACTATTGCACTCTCTCCGTTATGTTTATTTTGGAACACATCTTGTTATATGACGCAACAATCAATTGTACTTCCGGTCAGTTGTTTCCTGTTTTCTTTTTATAAATTGCGTTTAGTAAATTACAGCAAGGAACGATTGTCGATCAGCTTAACACTCTTTGTTCCATTGTAATTTTTAAACCACAAACATCATTGGTTGTCCTTGTGAACAATTTTTTTTAACGATCAATAGTTCAATATTAATTAATTATCATTTCTTGACCTGGCTATATTTTTTAAAAAATTAGTCCGGCCAAATTTTACAAAGCTCGATTTTTTAATAAAGCTTTTTAAATTTTTAATTTTGAATATAGTTGGTCAAATTCGAAGGCCTATCATTTTCAATTTATTTGCCTTTTCCTTCTATCAACTTACTCTCTTGATATATATCTTACAATCGTTACAAATTCCTATATATCTTACACTCTCTTGAACTAATTGTCAATCGTTATTAAAATACGTTTTTATTCATCCAATCAAGTTCGAAAAATCTTTTTAAACTTATAGTGAATGACAATTACTAATACAGTGTTTTTCAAATATTTGTTCAATAATAAATTATAAACATTTAGAGTCTAGGTAGGATTCGAACTGAGTTTCTTCGAGTGAAGTCCAGCGCTTTGGCACTAAGGCAACTTTCCTATAGCCTGACATTTACTTTTCAAATATGTATATACATTTTTTCCCCCCCATCTGGTTGTCGTTGAAACCTTCATTGCACAACCTTGAATTGTTGTCATGATCACCCCACAATATCATAAATAATGTCCTAGGATTAAAAATGAATAAAAAGACTAAAATAAACAAATTGGTTAACGGCATCGAACCTTGCTTCACAAAAGGAGAGCGAAAAGAAAGTACAGCACAATGCAAGCGACGACAAAAAAGAAAGCGTATAAATAGTAGCATATAAAAATAATAGTATAACACCGTATATTAAAAAAATGAAAAATTCCTAAAAAATTCGATTTTTATATTGCCACTTGATAGGGCCTATTGTTATTTTGACATATGTATATACATATTTATATTAATTGTAATTATAAAATAAAAAGAAACTATAATAAAATTTTTCTTCCTTGATTTAAGAAGGAATTGATTTGAAATTCTTTTCATATTACTTGTTATTAAAAATCAAAATGTTATTCCATAAAATGACGTTATTAAAAAACAAAATGTTATTCGATAAAATGACGCAATGATTAAGTATTGTTTAGGTCAACTGATTTTGCCTTTTTGTCGCAAATACAGTTCAGTCAAACAACGCGATCACCAAATGCCGTTTATTCGACTCTTTTCATTTCAAAACATCGAAACACAATCCGGTAAATACATCAAGTGATATTTAGGTTACATTATCCGCCTAATTGATTGTTCTCCAGAGTTCGATCAAAAACAGCAAATGCCTTTCTAGTTAAAGATTTTTTTTTCAAATATAGTGTGCCAAATTAATATAAAAAAATTACAAAAATGTTTCTTTGTTCCTAAAAATTAAAAACAAATCTGGTAACACGACGTAAACATCAAAGGAACTGTTCAGATCTTTTCACGCTTTTCATTTTTTAGAGTTTATTTAGTACACTGTATCCTAATTAAATAATAATGAACACCAGCCTGCAAATAATAATTAATATTCTGTTTCGCGTTTCAATGGCAAAGTCATCATTGGTGTGTAAAATAGCACAAAATATAAAACTACGGCTGAACCATAGCAAAAGTTTACATTTTTTGTAGTTATACTCACTGTTGATGACGTGTTTGTCATTGAAACCCGCATGAGAAAATAAATTATTGCGTGTAACTTGCTGTTCACTATTAATTTATTATTGCCCTTGCTAACAAACTAAGCACAAATATTAGTATAATTTAATATGTTGTTTGGTTTACATTATTTTTAGGCAGTTTTCTGGTATATTTTTTCTTAAGACAATTTCCATTAACAATCCGGAAAAAATTCCAACATGTGCGCCCTTACCTGGGAGCAATGTGGCCTCTAGATTACCCTAAGATTGAAAAAAACAACATAAATAACCAGGCATCATTTGTAGACCAGTGGGTTTTTTCGAGAAAGTAATTTTAAAAATTGGCGAATAGTGGAATATGATTTGGGACTAAAATTATTAATAAGCAAAAATGTGTGTTTTTCTTGAATATTTACATATTATTATGTTTTAATAAAAAGTACGAGTAATTAGATTAATGTGTTTATTTTCTTTATAAATTAGGCACCGTGGCCTAGTACAATATAATAGTAATAGGTTAAACAAGCGTAAAACTTAATTTTTTTAGTATGCAATGCCTTAACGTCCTTTCAAACTTTCATATGGGTTCCCATTTTGGTCAATTTCTTTCTTAGACTTTTTTATAACAGTCTGATCAACTGTCGTTATTTACCACTTGTTTCGTTCAAGCGTCGAGGCTATAAATTAAACATTTATAATTAAAAAAAAACATTGTAATTAATTTAACACGAAACCGACATTTTTTTTTTAATATAGATCTGTCATTTTCTAAACTCACATAAAGTGTATGAAGACGCGAGCGGGCTGAGTTGTGAAGTCGTCACAGATAAGTGAGTTACAACAGAATCGAGAACAGCAAGGCTTAATGATACGGCGGCCAAATGTAGTTAAGGGATCATCAGCGACTTTGATAAAGTAGGCACAGGGCTAATTGTCCACAAGGGAGCTTTTATGTTTTACACAGTGATTAATTATGGAACACGTTATGTACTGTAATTTAGTTATTACTCGTAAGTGATTATAAAGGTGATTGATAATTTTTTCGGTAAGAAAGATAAACAAATGCATACATTTATTACATAAAACAGTTTCGAAAACGTTGAAATCATTAATTTAATTCCAATTATTAATTTAAACTGATATAATTTTAAATAAATAAAACCACAAATAAAAACTCTTTATTTATATCCTGATGTATATTTAGATTGCAAATCAATCGTCTTCTGAGGAAACTAATACAACTACTATATTGGGGTTTTTTTATTTAAAAAGAAAAATTAGGCTACAGTTACCAAAAATTTGTATTACTAGATTAACTGCTTGCTTAGATTGTGCTTATAAAAATTTTACAATTGATATTACATCTAAAATTAAAAACCCCAACACTGACATTTCTGGGTCGGTTACAACTTATTTATTTGGATATTAAACGTGAAACGATGAAAAGGTAATCATTTCCTAATTGTCAGAGACACGTAGATATTAATACACCCCTATGACCGGAAGAAGAGGAAGCTTTTGTATAAAAACAATCCCATCTCAGGATGAGTTCAGGCAAGCCAGGAAGCTGGGGTATTAGCAATTGCTCGGTCGATGAATAGGCGTGGACGCCCCGGCGAATACATTCCATTAGAGACGTATCGCCAATTACTCCACTTATAAACCTTAATCATACTCATTATATGAGTATGAAAATACCCATTATATGACGAAAACTTTGATACGGTTTTCTTAGATATTATTCAACAAACGGTTGCGTGTTAAAGCTGAACCTTATTACAAACTTTAATTACCAAAGTGTAGCCGAAAATCACACTTGAATTTGGCCAATTAACATGAGACAAACACGCAATTTTTTGTTTAATAATAATTAAGAAAACAGTATCAACGTTTTTCTCAAATAATGCGTATTTATTAGATAAAAGTTTTTACGTGGCGTAATCAGCGATTCGTCTCTAATGGGATGTACTCGCTGGGACGTCCCCGCCTATTCATCGCCCGAACAGTACCTAATACCTCAGCTACCTGGCTTGCCTCAACTTACCCTGAGACGGAGTATAGTAAGAAGGACACAGAAAGGTAAATGTTAATAAGTAAGACTGAAGGAAGGGCATTATGATTCCTTGTTGCTGGCTTTATTCATGCTATTACAAATACACTCTACGTTTGGATTTTCTATTCTAAAATCGTTTTCAAGAGCTTATCAATCAAATACTAAACCTTAAATTACAGTTTTTAACATTCATAAACAATACTTTTAACATAATTAAAATTAAATACTTCGTTATATATATATATATATATATATATATATATATATATATATATATATATATATATTAATGTTTGTATGTGTGTATGAGCCTTATGCATTACTAAACCACTGAACCGATCGCCATGAAACTCTTGAAAATTGTTGAGTTACTGGGAAGGTTTCTAGGATATAACGCCTTAGGAGCGTAACCAGGGGGTACAGGGGTACGTGACCCCCAAACCAATTAATTTCTGCAGAAAAATATTAACCTATAAAACGGCGCTAAGTTGTTAGCAAAACAGCTTCCCGACAACATATAATTTTTTCTAAATATGTAATTTTAAAATTACAAAATAGCATAAAATATTATTTTTTATCTTATTTTATCTTAAAATATTTCATTGAATTCATTCCAAATTTTGGTTGCTAAGCAACACTCAACAAATTTAAAATATTTTTCAAGACATTTCAACGCCATTGCTGTACAATTATTATTATATTAATAATATAGCCAATTATGTTTAGCTAATGTTAACAAGTCATTCATTGACGTTTAGGCGGTACGAAATTTGCCGGATCAGCTAGTTCTTAATAAATATTAACATTTACAAGCCAAATTGCACTACTAGACAAGTCAAATTTTGATCACAATTCTTTTGAACCTCATACACATAAATAATAATAATAAAATATCGCCTTTAATAATAATAATAATAATGTCTTGTAATAATTTTAAAGGTTAGAATGCTTTAAATGAAATTCAATACAAAAAATGTGGTTACAATGAATGTAATTAATTACAACGTTCTAGACAGTTATTTTTAGATGCCTGAAGAGAAACAATGGGGTTTCAAACCTTGTAGATTGAAATGTTGTAATTAATTCCACAAATTGTAAAGAAATATTTCGTCTTGAATTTCGCGCCCTTAAAATAATTTTGCCTTTGATTACTCTCAGTTTGTTATTTTTGTATATAAAACAATCAGTGAGATGAATTGAGAAAATTACTTAATTTAAACAAATTGTATGCTCTAGGAATTCATTAAAGTTATAGTGTGTAATAGCCATCTTTAACTTCGCACCAGGAAATATAATTTGAAACATAAATAAAAATTTACCTCATAAAAAGTTAAAATAAATTAAATATGTAATTTTGACATTTTTCGTTACTTTAATTCATTTTTAAATTACTTTTATGACTGTAACAAATTAATAATTTATAGTTTTTTTCTAAGTTTAAAATGTAATATTTTCAACTTAAAGATAAGTAAACGTTTTAATTTTTAGATCCCAACATTACATACAACTGCTAACCCGTAAAATATTTTAGATAAGACATTAATAGAGTAATGCCATCATTTGGTGTGCACGCTTTAGCAATCCAATGTGCATCATTCACTGTACTCGCTATAGTGAAATCCACAGTAATTATTGCTGTGTGAAGAAGAAGATATATTCTTTCGACAATGCTCACAGATTCCCCGTCCTTTTAAATTGTGTCAGTTTAGTTCGTTTGCTAAATGTTTCAATATAATCTGTAAATTTTATGTTCCCTTTTATTGACTTTAAAAGTGAATAGTGTAAAATTCCAGTATGTAAAATATTGTATTTAATTTATTTTACAATTAAAACAATGGTGTTACGAGTATTTTATGAAAAGCGGAAAAGACTATTCAGGTAAATTACATGCAGAATATGCTTATGCTAGGCCTATTTAGTTTTAATTTAACCAACTATAGTTTAAACAGCTATTAGAATTATTTAATAAAATATTAATTTTAAATACCTTTTATTAAGGGAATCTAATATTTTGGGAGGTAAT
Organism: Prosapia bicincta; assembly: GCA_036971475.1. Lineage (NCBI taxonomy): Eukaryota > Metazoa > Arthropoda > Insecta > Hemiptera > Cercopidae > Prosapia > Prosapia bicincta. The sequence goes on along the minus strand of JBAIZL010000002.1, from coordinate 80,944,641 downwards.
TGTTTTAGGTCATATTTTAATTCGTCTTCAGATATGTTTAAATAAAAGTGTTCTGTGCAGCCTTATAGATTGAGCCTAAATACTGAAGTAGAAATAAAAATTTACATTCAGCTTTGGCCTATCTATCTTGAATTCCTAGAAAGATTTAGGAACTAAAAATTTATAATGTAAGAAATTCTACTCCTTTAACACTAATTAACGGTTTGTTAAAAACCTTTTGCAACATATTACTCAACAACTAATTTAGATTAAAAGAAAGATATTTTGTAATTTAATTTTGAAATTGTTGTTACACTATTATCTCCATCGATTGTAAAATTGCTAAAACTGTGGTTTTATAATTTACTGTAATTTGAAGAATGTCGTGCCTATAGGTCAACTGTTTCTTCTGTAGTTTATTATTTAAAATGGTTTTTTATACAAACCGGTAAGGTGATAGTCTTACGTAGGCTAAATTAGGGTTCAGTCTTTCTTGCTTTAAGGAACCATAGTTTTGAAAAATACATTTTGCCGTAAATCGACTAGTATAAATTATTGTTATTCAATAATAATAATATCATTATTATTATTAATAATGATGACATTATTATAATAATGGTTTGTCAAAAATATAGTCTTAATGACGTTGGTTTTTTAAATTTTTTTGTTATTGAAATTACTTGTTATAATGAAGACACGAATATCAAAGTTACTTTTTTTCACATTTTAAATGTCAGGCTGTACTGGCATGTAGGCCTATAGCGTGAACCGGGCGCTACAGCGCACTGCACTACCTCTAGATTTGGTTGTAATTTTATACAACATTGGTAAATATTTAGACTTATTCCCGATGCAGAAAATTACAACTAAATCTATCTTGTCTGAATACTTCGTAGGTATATTTTAATATAGGTAGATAGTAATGTTGTATATAATTATAAACAAATCTATCCTGACTGGATACTTCATAGGTATATTTTAATGTAGGTATATAGTAATGTTGTATAAAATTATAAACAAAAGTTAAATATTTAGATTTTAAGTTTAGTATTCACAAATACATTTACTTTGTTGTACGTTTCAATGTTCTCCTCTGTTGACGCGTTTTCGGAGTAACTCCATTTTCAAAACTTGAATCGTACTGTTCCCCTAAACTTTTGAGTTCGTCTTTATATATCGTTAGTCACGCCCCCACCGCCACTTCCATACCTCGCTTTCTATTGCACGCCTATTTTTGCTTCTTCCGTCCAACTACTTATTAATTTTAAACTT
>JBAIZL010000002.1:80930890-80938390 GCA_036971475.1 Prosapia bicincta | reverse complement strand
AAACTTATTGCGCTACATTTCGACTTTCATGGTTCTCGTTGAAGCGGTAACGAAATGGGTTTTAAAAAAACTTACAAAATAGTTTCCAGTAATAAAGAATGACTTACGACTAGCATTCCGATAAAATCGTACTAGGAATCCGGTAATAATATGAGTTGGACAAAGCTTATAAAAGCGTTCACCATTATTGAAAGTAATATAAACAAAAATTTTTAAAGTCAATTCCTGCTTAGGTTAACAAAGATAAATTCTATTTTTGTTACTTTTTATTAAATAATTAATATAAATATTAATACACAAATACTAATACAAATAATAATTAATATAAATATGTATATATATATATGACAATATCACAATGTTAAGTGGTTTAGTATTTCTGTTAAACAATTACTCTCTACCCTACAATCTATCTCTGCGGTTGTCTTTGGCGCTTCACATCTTTATCTATGTAAATGATATCCTGCTTGTTCCTTCGAATCCTTACCGCTCTATACAGATGACGCCATGTACATTGCATCCCATGAACTGATATTATGAAAGTTATTCATGGCCAGCTGAACATCCTGGCCTCAGAAATGGATGACTGTAGTTTACTCTGACAAACAAGTAATATAAAGAGACGTTTTTTAAAGTAAATTTCTACTTAGGTCAACAAAGAAAAACTCTATTTTAGTTACTTTTTATTAGATAATTACAGTTAATATAGATAAACTAACATAATCTACACTTTATGTCAGCTGATTTTTTGAAATCATATGTTATCGCTTATTTTAAGCACAATGGGACGAAATAACTATATAGCATACCTTGCCCCTATTGTGAAAAGTTTTTCCCCCTATAAAACTAAAATTATTTCGGTATTAAATTTAAATTAATATTAGAAAAAAACTGTATGAAGTGCATCAAGAGTCATCCACTACATGTTTAAAAAAAATGTATTTGAACTTAAGTTGAAGTATACAAAGTATTTCATTAACGATTTAAACTTTGAACAAGCCATATATAAGAAGAGTGTAAAATAATAGAAAGAAATGAAAAATTACTTACAATTGGAGTCTGGGAAAGAACTACCATGGAACAGTGAGTTAGAGAAAGCATATAAAAAAGCGTACCATGACGTATAGTTGGTATTCCGAGAAAAACATAAAAATGGAGTAGGTGAAAAAAGTATTAAAAGCGATAAAATATCAGATCGTAGAGAAATTTGAAGTAATATTGGAAAACGTCAACGAACATGATCCGTACACGATGAAAAGATGTTTAAATTTGGTTAATTTATCACTTGTGTGGCTTCGCGAATGTTTGTTTTTGCGAAATTTAACGTTTAAAGAAAATTAATCACAAACAGATTTCATTGTCACAGTTCCTTGTCACAAATCGTTTCCCTTGTCCAATTTCGTCTCAAATTAACTTAATACAAGGAACATACTGTTCGAATGGGGGAGCGTAAATGCACCCTAGTGGACAGTCTGTTGCTCATCAAAGGCGTTGATGAGGCCCCTAAGTGAATTAGCGTAGCGCATCAGCACCGCCTTAGATTCAAGTTATATTCACTTCCGATGTAACTCACTTATCTCTGCGCCGGCTTATTACCGACTCGACAACCCCTCTCGACGCTCGTTTTTCTTATCTACTGTTTATGACACAATCCGGCTTTGTAAAATCATTATACGTAACCAGTTTATTGTCGACATGAAATCAAGAGTTGAGGTTGAAACCGCTGCGCAGGCAGAACTTGACATAAGTCAAATAGGACTTCCTTTGTATAGTTTAATTTCAAGTTTTAGTTTTTAATAAAACGGTTTTTAATAAAAGTAATTCCAATGAGACTGCCAACGTTGAGAATCGTACAGTTTTAATAATCTTGTAAATCAAACTGGTGATATTACTTAATATATTTTTTTAAGTGAATAATTTTACTGCGGCTGGTTCTGGCGCTCGGAGGAGTCCCGACAGAAGTGATAACAAAATAGTTTGTACAATTTTCAACGAAAATCACCGAAAATATTAATTTATACATTTTCAATTTTTACATCTTTATTTGAGATATGTATTTAATAAAGATTATTATTTATTGTAGGTATTAATAAAATAATGTGGGTAACATAAACATTTATTAGCTGTTTACTAAATACAAATTTGGTTAACAAGAGTTCAAATCAGTTATTTAAAAAGTATAAGACGGACCTAAAAATGTTTTCCTTTCACAAACAATATTAAAAATACATAACTCACTAACATCGTTATATTGAATTATTTGTATCGAGATTTAACAAAATTTAAATAAATAAATATGTATAATAACTGATCAAAACTATTTAATAATAATCTACGTGTAAAACAGCTGTTCTATAACATAACCTAAAACACAAAATCAGTTGTTACATGAAATCATATGTTGTAAGGTATGCGTTTCAGAAATAGCGTCACGTGAAAGCAATGATTTAATCTCATGTTTTGTTTACCGCGCGTAAAGAAGTTATCACTTACATAAGTAAAATAAAAATGTGTTTTTAAAAGTAGATTCCTATTGAGGTCAAGAAAGAAAAATCTTATCATTGTTTGCTTATTTCCAGTTTGTTTATTTTATTAGTTTTATTCATTTTTAACCCTATTTAAATACAGCCCTATTTATGATATTTTGTGGTAACCATGGCAACAGTTGAAGGTTGTACAACGGAGGTTTCGACGACAACCAGATGGTGGGAAAATGCATATATGTCTTTAAAAAATTCATTTCTTTGTTTGGGAAAGTTGGCGCAAAGCCAAACGCTCTAGAATTTGAGTATGAAGATTCACAGTTCGAATCCGACTGAACCTCACAAATTTTATAATTTAATTATTGAATACACATTTTAAAAACTGTATTAACACCAATTGTCATTCACTATAGGTTAGACTAAATGTACTTGATAAATGTATTATAGTTTAAATTTGTACTTGATTGGATGAACACAAACGTATTTTATTAACCTTTGAAAATTTGTACAAGATTTATATCAGGAGAATTTTGAGCTAATAGAAAGAATTTAAAAATGTTCGTTCACGCTAAATACGTCACGTATTAGCATGTCTATATAGTTGTATTCATGTGCTGTATACAACTATTTTAGCTAATAAATTGGTAACATATAGTTTCATATTACAGCTGATTTTATGTAATAGGTAATGTTATAGAACAGCTGTTCAGGTTTTGTTACTTTATTTATTGTGTATTATTAATAAGTACTGAATCTTTTTAACACTTAATAATTTCATTAATTTTATTTCAATAAACCTTCTTACAAATAATTTATTATAATGATAATCGGATTATTTTTTTATTCCATAAATATTTTAGGTTTTCTGAGATTTTTTAAGAATCGATTTCAATTAAATTCTTCAAATCAAATTTTTAAAATCTAATAAAGTTTTCGTTTAAATTTATTATTTCGTTATATAACTATATTGACTAGATTGTATTAAAACCGGTTGCAACTAAAAATTTCAAATGTAGTATGGTTTCACTTCTGTCGCTCAGTTCCACTTAATAATAAAACTTTGATTTTTTTAAAAATTCAGTATTATTCCTATAAATTATAAAATCCAATTATAAAAAACTTTTAAATACTTAATGCAAAGACCAAACTAATTATAACTAATTGTGTTGTTGTTATACACCACGTGGTTGTAACTCATTGCCTTAATGCTGCTGCAGTAAAGCATTGCTTAAATACTTCCTCTTGAAGTCAATATTAAGTGTTCTGATGAATCTGCTACGGGAGCCTTGATTCCGCATCAGAAAGGTTTTCAGCAACAGTTTCACGATCGCATCAATTTCAAATAATCTGTAATCAAATAATATAATAAATTCGATTTATACGTCCATGAGAATGGTACAAATTAAAATCCCAAGTCAGTAAAATTATTGTGTAAAGTAAAAAAAGTGTAGGCCTATAAACTATATCTTTAACAACATAGTGCTGCATATATAGCATGATATGCTAAAACACTTGAACTATATGTTGTACTTGCCTAAAGTAGCACTTAATTTTATGATTAGGGAGGACATCCGTTTCGGCCATCCTATTATTAAATGTATCCCATTGTGAACTCAGACCGTAACTGTTTATCGGTTGTTTTAGGTTTAGGTGGGTGTAAGGTGGGGTAGGATGAGATGCATAGAAAGTTTTGGGGTTATATAATAAAGAAAATGTATGTGAGTTATATTGTGATTGGGTGTTGAATTTGTGTGTTGGGCATAGCTTGAAAATGCGACACAATGAAAAATCATATGTTGATAAAATCATAAGTAATAAAACATAAAATGTTATTAATTTTTATACACTTATACTTATACAATTTATATTGTATATACAATGCAGACTCAAACAGGCAAAACACGGCGCTAAATAGGCAATTTAACATCAGTAGTAAGGGAAATGGGTTATACAAATAGATATAAAAGTAATGACAACTGAAACGTAAAGAATCAGCATTCTGTGATTGTAAAAAAATTGTAATATAGATTATAAAAGAGGGACTTTTGTATAATAATAGAACACGAACTATCAAAAAGAAATTACTAAGCGAAGGAAACACAAAGAAAAATCATCAACACTGAAGAAGCAGAGCTTATGTTATTCACTGAAAAAACAATTGTAAAATACCAGAGGGCTTTTTTGAAAAGGTAAAATTGACATATTCGGAAAACGGTCAAATAAGGCGAAATGATAATGAAAAGGATTAAAGACTAAATGTTATACAAACATGGTCGAACCGTTGACAGACGCGAACAAAGAAGAAGATTACAGCCTCGGTTAACCGATAGGTCTGCAATTAATTACACTCCCGTTTTAACTGTCAAACCTAACTCTGTTGATCGATTCATTCAATAACATCAAGTGTATCTGTTGACACCTGAACCCAGGTGGCGTTTCCCACGACAACAGAGAGATACATCTGTGAATTGCGCTCATTAGGCGTGTAAACAAGCCGTGTTGCCCTCATGTCACATCTGTGTTTGAGTTACACGACAAATTGTAGTTAACTTTAAAACAAATTGTTAAACTTATAATCTAGGTCTGTTTCCGCTCATACATGCAACAAAACTGAATTATATTCAACTTTGAAAATGTTATCCATTTCTTTAAAATACTTTTTAAAAATAAAGTATGGAAGTTATAGACAGGACCATGTACCTAATACAAATTGGAACTACTTTGCTCTATATTCAAGATTTTTTGCAAACATCTTATATCAAACGGCTAGAAGCCAAAACATTGTCCGGAAATGGTCATTAAGGGATTTTCAAGGATATCGAATTTAATGCCACCATCCGATTTTCAGGGAAGGACAGAGGTGGCCAGGGGGTAAAACTAGGCAGAAAATTCCATGGTAACTCGTGGGTGTGGTGAGTACAATCCTGGTATGAGAATAGACTGTGCATGTTAAGTGGGCGTGGCTCTGATCGGGTAGCCTGGGATGAATATGTTCCTCCCACGAGTGACCATTTCAGTTCAATTTTGTAGCTTATGGCATTGTGTACCCCAATTCACTCCGGCTTCTCTTGAGATGTCCAGCCAACTTCGATAACAGAGTTGGAATCAGCACCCTCAAAAACCTCGGTGTAACTACCTTTAGCCAATTTTTCTGACATTTAAAGCATTTTCAGAATGTTTCAAATAATTAGGCATTTTTTAATGTATTTTTGCTCCCCATTGCAAATCTCAAAAAAAAATTGGGCCAACTATTATATGTAAACCTTTTCCCTGGTATTTCTCTGATCATTATATAAAAAAAAGAAACCGATACGAGCTGCCAAAATTCCCGAATAGATTTCTTATTCCCCTAGTCCTTAAGGATGGATATATTAGTTTCATACGGTTAGTAATAAAGGTTTATAATAAATCGTAAAATCTTTTAGGGACTTTTTTGTTAGAGGTAATACCAATTCGTTTCATTCTTGGTAATAGTATATAGAGCACTTTAAACATTTGGCTAAAGTCATGTTATGATTAATAATACGGCAGCGAATGAAGGGTTCAACCTCTCGGATAGAAGGAGGGATCAGAGTAGCATGGCCCTCCTATAAAGTTTAATTACTCCATACAGGGTTCGCAGTCAGATAATTTCTCATTGTTGACATAATTTCTCTCTTTAACCCCATGAAGACTTTAGCTACCCAGTCCATAATTTTATCATATTCTAAATAAAGATTGGCATAATGTCTTTCCTTTATACTATTTTATTCACTACTCTTGCTTAAAACTTGTATATGGGCTTGCATCTTATAGATAGCCTCAGAGCGTTTTTACGAATACATCAGGACTTACCTTACCTCAACTTCGTTTTGCGGGCGTGTAGCTAATATATCCCTTTAGAAAATTCTAAAGTATGTCTATACCAGGTGTGTGACTCGGTACATGCGCACCTACTGTACGTCCCTATGACTCAAACCAAAGAGGTTTACCTTTCAGAGCTTTCTAACAACTATGTTATACATATCGGGTATGCGAATCGGTACACATGCACCTACTGTCCTCCTCATTCCATCAGAACAGGGAGGTTTATCTCCTTATCTTAAATTCTTTACACAGTAGTGTGCCTTCTACATAGTATGTCAATATCGGATGTACGTGGATCCACTGTTCTTCTCTTTCTCTCAGACCAAGGTAGTTTATCTATTTACCTTTACATCTTTGTGCGAGCTCGTAGCTACGAGATCTCTTCATAGCCTTCTAGATAGTAAGTCAATATCGGTTCTACGACTCGGTACACGTGGATACACGGTTCTTCTCTTTCTCTGAGACCATGGTGGTTTATCTACTTACCTTTATATCTTTGCGCGAGCTTGTAGCTACGAGATCTCTTCATAGCCTTGTAGATAGTATGTCAATATTGGATGTATGACTCGGCACACGTGGATCCACTGTTCTTCTCTTTCGCTCAGACCAAGGTGGTTTATCTACTTACCTTTACGTCTATGCGCGAGCTTGGAGCTACGAGATCTCTTCATAGCTTTGTAGATAGTATGCCAGTATCTGATGTACTACTCGGTACACGTGGGCCCACTGTTCTCGTTTTCTCTCAGACCAAGGTGGTTTATCTACTTACCTTTACGTCTTTGCGCGGGCTTGTAGCTACGAGATCTCTCCATAGCCTTGTAGATAGTATGTCAATATCTGATGTACTACTCGGTACACGTGGGCCCACTGTTCTCTTTTTCTCTCAGACCAAGGTGGTTTATCTACTTACCTTTACGTCTTTGCGCGAGCTTGGAGCTACGAGATCTCTTCATAGCTTTGTAGATAGTATGCCAGTATCTGATGTACTACTCGGTACACGTGGGCCCACTGTTCTCGTTTTCTCTCAGACCAAGGTGGTTTATCTACTTACCTTTACGTCTTTGCGCGGGCTTGTAGCTACGAGATCTCTCCATAGCTTTGTAGATAGTACGTCAATATCGGCTATACGACTCGGTACACGTGGATCCACTGTTCTTCTCTTTCTCTCAGA
>JBAIZL010000002.1:80918390-80925890 GCA_036971475.1 Prosapia bicincta | reverse complement strand
TAATTGTTCAAGGCCTAGCCTAAAGGCATTACATAGTAATATTAAGTGTTTGAAAAAGAATCAGATTTTAAAATATGTTAAATTTAACTCTACTAATCAAAATTATATACAAAATTAATTATGGTAACTTTGATAATTTAAATTATATGTAAAATTAATGATAATAAGAAAATTTAAAAACAGAAGGAGATAATAATGTTTAGTTAAATGGCAAGTTGTATGAAATTTTGAAAAAATAATTAGTCAAGAAAATCCTGTGAAATTAAATAAAAACAATAATAATTAATTTGAACCTTGGAACAAATAAATAAAAATGTATATTTTCCAATTAGCTGTGTTTTCATTATAGATAAGATAAGTTCACTAGGTATCCAGGTTTAGTCTTTAAATCACAAGTGTCTCTCAAAGATTCCACTACCCGAAAAGGAGCTTGAACAGGGCTTATCGGAGGCTAATTGGTTTTATCAAAAATTCAGGGGTTGGTTCCTCTGAGAGGTTTATTCCTTGAGGCACAGGTCTATGAAATTAGGTTCGTAGTCAATGGATAAACCATTACTTTCTTACTGACTTAGCAATTGAGGAAGAGAAATAAACAACGGCAAAGGTTATAAAAAGTAAGTAGGTAAGAAAAGTATGGCGCCCAACGTTTGAGGCTCGATGCTTACATTGTAACATCGGGTCAACATCAAATAGAGACAGATTTAAATCGACTAAGGAGCCTAGTGAAACAAAATTAATTAAATAGAATTCAATTAAAATTGTAAAAAATAATAGGAATCATAAAATGAAAACCAAAGAAGTTCTTTAAATTAAATAAGAGTTAATTATAATAAAAATGAAATTAAAAAGAACTTAGAATAAATAATAATAATTAAAAGGAAATAATTAAGTAAAATAAAATTCAGTAGGTGTCGGTAGGGCATAATATAAATAATAATGTTAGTTATTAATGAAAGTAAATAGAATACATAGGCGTTAGATAGACAAGGTCAAGGGAACACTGAACCGGATCACATCGAGCACAATTCTAAATGAATATTTAATTAAATACTCAGTATATAGTAAAAATATAGAAGTAGGAGAAGTTAGTAAGGGAATAAAAGGATAGTTAAATACGAGACTTTAAGATGGCGACAAGACAGAGAAAAGACACAGAACCATCTGAAATGATGGAGTTTTTTAAAAAAATGATGGAGGAACAAAAACAGGAGAGATTAAAAGAGATGGAGGAACAAAAACAGGAAAGATTAAAAGAGATGGAAGAACAGAAACAAGGGAGAATAAAGGAACAAGAAGAATTAGTAAAAAAGATAGAGGAACAAAAACAGGAAAGATTAAAAGAGATGGAGGAACAGAAACAAGGGAGAATAAAGGAACAAGAAGAATTAGTAAAAATGATAGAGGAACAAAGAAAGAAAGAAAGAGAGGAGGAAAAAGTAGAAAGAAAGAAAGAAAGAGAGGAGGATAAACAAGAAATTAAGAATCTTTGGGAAATCATGAATAAGAGGATAGAGGAAATAAATGAAGGAATTACAAGAAAGAATGAGGAAATGGGAAATAAAATCCAAGAAACTATAGAAAAGATGTATAACTTAGAGGTAACAGTCAGTGAAAATAAACAGACTGTAGAAACAGTTAAGGGAGAAGTCAAAAAAGTAGAAAGAAGGGTACAAGTAGTTGAGAATAAGATAAAGAATATGGGAGAAGGGATAAATATAGCTACCTTGTTTAAATCAAGGATGTTTGAGATGGGTGATAATGGAGACAAAAGCAAGAAGGAATTCTACGGTAGGGAAGATGAAGACCCTATTGATTTCATTAAACACCTAGAAGGTATAATGTCCGAAATTGATCCTGACATGGAGGAAGGACAAAAAAGGAAAATAATGGAGAGACATCTTAAAGGACCAGCACAAGAATGGTGGTTGGCCATGAATATGGAGGAGGAAAATTATGATGAAGTTAAGGAGAGATTCTTTAGCCACTTTTGGGGATCTCATGCACAAGAGAGAATTCGAGGAAGAATCGAAAATGGAAAATATGAATACCATCGAGGCACAAACAACATGGTAAATTATTTCTTAAAAATGGTGAACACGGCGAGACACCTAACCCCGCCATACAATCAGGCGGAGTTAATTATGAAGATTATGAAGCATTATGGGAACAGAATGTATATAGGATGTTCCGGGATGGCGGCTACCGACATAGAGGAGGCGGTAAAATACATCCGAAGGAACATGGAGCAGGAGGCTACCAGGAACCGGACTCAGCCTAGGACTGAGGAACGGGAACCTGAAAGGAGAGGGTTTACACACCAAACGAGAAACCCCGGATACAAGGGAAATTGGAGGCAAGAGCCTTACCCGGTAGAAGGGAGAGGAAACTGGAGACAGGGGCCCTACCAAAGAGAGGGACCAAGAAATAGGCCGCAAAATCAGTGGCAACAACAAAGGCCAGAGTACAGGCCACAAAACCAAACGGAAGAAGGCCCACAGACAAAAGAAAAGAGACCACAAAATCCAGGGCCAAGTGGTCAATCAAAAAACTAAATGAGAGGATCCCTAATGGTAGGAAGGAAAAGAGGAGACAACCATTAGAGATCCAACAACAAACAAAATATAGGAAATATTACCCGGAGAAACAGGGAACAGTAAATAAAGGAAAGGCGGAAGACCTAAAGAACAAAAATAAAAAAACAATACAACAGGAAAATAACAATGAAGTACACCAAAATCAAGAGCGTAGAGTTGGTGGACTATCTCTTGATATTCGTGCTGAATTGTTAGAAGAGGACAAGGAGATTGGCGAAGGTAACCAGAAGAAAGAAACATGCCCTGTAATTGACTGTGAGGTAGAAGGGCACTCTATAGAGGTAGAGATTGACACGGGTGCAGACGTGTCAGTCATTCAAGAAAAGGCTTACAACAACCTCAAGTTGCATGGGCTTAAGTTCCTGGAACTACCCATCAACAATGTGGGAGTTGTAACAGCCATTAAGACTGCACAAATAAAGGTTACCCGGCAATGCTTAATTCCCTTAACAATTAAAGGCATAAAAGTGGACTGCATCTTCATAGTGGTCTCCAAACTTCGGTCGGAGATGATTATGGGGTGCAACACACTGTATGACCTAAAGGCACGGATAAACATGGATAGACGCTTTGTGACATTCGAAATAGAAGGGGAAATGGTGTACCAGGACTTTAAAAGTAAAATACAAAAGATAAAGGAAAATGAAGAAGTCCGAAAAATATGCAAGATAACCCAGGAAAAAGAAGATGCATCAACAATAGGGCATCAAAGCAAAAAGGAGGGGTTAATGCGACAGTGCGAGAAGCAGGGGCACTGCCGAATGAATGAAGGAGGAAATGGACAAGAAACAAGTAAAGGGGAAATCTTAAATATAACGAACGAATATCAAAGAAAAATAAAAAATGAAACAGAGGAAAAATTAAACAAAAACAAAAAATTAAAAAACAAAAATGAAAATATAATAAATAAGGAAATAAATTTAAGACCTGAGGGAGTCAAAACAGGAGATAAAGAAACAAAGGACATGGAAAGAAGAGCTGCAGCTGAGATTAAGAGCAAACCAAAATATAAACAAGGTAAGGCCGAAATAGTGCCAAAAAGGGGAAATAATGTGAGTGGAAAAATAATAAATAAGAAAATAAATATAAATAAAAGTATAAACGTCGCGTCGAAACAATTAAAAGGGGGGAACAACGAGGTTAAAATGAATAACCAACAAGTAGCTCGGAAGCCCATGACTAAGACTTTAGATTCTGGAGAGATAACCCAAAGGAAAGAAATTGAAATTAAAGAAAGAAAAAAGAAAAACCCATTTACTAGTTCAAGAGTTCGAAAGTCAATTAAAATGAGAACCAATCCAAATACGAGAAGAACCTTCATTTCATTACAATTCAAAAACAGAAAAATAAAAGGTAGATTTAAGGAGAATAAGGGAAAGTTAAGAAATTGGAAAAGGAGAAAGAAGAAAAAGAAAGATAAAGAGGGACGGATGATAAGAAAATATTTGAGAATTAACCATTTAGGAATCGAAGAAGAAGAAACAGAAAATAAATGTATATTAGACAAAGAACAGCAAAATCAATTAAACCAGCTAATATTGGAATATGACGATATATTTAGCGAGATACCGGGAAGATCAAATAAATATAAGCATCAATTGAAACTAATAGAGAATAAAACTTTTGTACGAAGGAATTATCCAATTCCAATTAATTACCGTAAACAGGTCCAAGAAGAGATTGAAAGAATGCTCAGATATGACATCATCGAACGCTCAAGAACTCCTTACATCAACCCAATGGTGACAGTAATAAAACCAGACAAGACCATCCGTCTGTGCCTAGACGCTAGGAAGTTGAATGAGATAACTGTGCCGGATTATGAAAGTGCACCCACTATTGACGATATACTAAGGAAAGGTCGCAACAGGCGATATTTTTCAAAAATAGATTTAACGTCAAGTTTCTGGCAAATACCGTTGACTAATGAGTCCAAAAAATATACAGGATTTTTATTTAATAATAAAGTATATAATTTCAAAGTGGTGCCTTTTGGACTCCAAAACTCCCTAGCGGCTCTAGTGAGAACGGTAGATATCACTTTGGGTAAGGAGTTAGAGGAAAATCTTTTAGTGTATGTCGATGATCTGTTGTGTCTATCTGAGACATTCGATGAGCACCTCAGTCACCTGAGGACAATTTTCACCAGATTCAGAGAGGGGAATTTAACCATCAACCCGAAGAAAACCTTGTTCTGTCAACAAGAGGTGAAGTTTTTAGGATATATCTTCAGACAAGAAGGGGTCACCACAGACCCAGAGAAGCTACAGGCAATACAGGATTTCCCAGAACCTAGAAACAAAAAACAACTACAATCGTTTCTAGGTTTTGTAAATTACTATGCACGATTTACAAAGAAACATGCTGAAGAGACTTCACCCTTGTTGAAATTACTAAGAAAAGATCAGCCCTGGATCTGGGATGAATACATGAGTAAAGCCTTCAATAGGGTAAAAGATTTGTTTACGGAATCAGTCACTCTGATGCATCCAATCGAAGGGCAACGTACGTTCCTACAGACAGATGCATGTGATAATGCAATCGCCAGTCAGATTTTCCAGAGAGATGGACAAGGGCAAATGCAAGTAATAGGGTTCGTTAGCCGAACACTTAAGAGTTGTGAGAAGGCATACACTATATGCGAGAAAGAATTATTGGCTATAGTGCATGGCTTGAAAAAATTTCGGCCATTAATAGTGGGAGCGCCACTAACTATCATAACGGATAATAAGGCATTGAAATTTATGAACACGTGTAATTTCACTAATTCACGAATCACTAGGTGGATATTGGCGATTCAAGAGTATCAACCAACAGTGATACATTGCCCAGGAAAGGAAAACATACCGTGCGACGTCGTGAGTCGGATGTATCAGAATGAGATGGATAATAAGGGAAACAGTCAGAACCGTCAGGTCATAAAAGTAGGACGGTTACAAATAGGATGTGAAGAAACACTAAAAGCAAAATTTCAAAACATAAAAAACTTACAAAGACAACAACCAGAATTAGAAAAATTTTTTGAAAACGTGACCAAATTTAAGAGATATTCTATACAAGAAGGGATATTGTGTAAAGAAGTCAAAAATAAAATAAAGATAGTAATCCTGGAATCAATAATAAACGAGGTAATTGAGAACATACATCAGATATATGCTCACATAGGGAGAAATAAAATAACGAATATAATGAGCCAGAGCATGTATATAAAGCAAATGAAGAAACGGATATTACAAGTGATAGAAAGATGTCAGATATGTCAGTACGCAAAACCGACAAATAGATACCTCCAAGGAAGCACGAAACCAATCGTCTCAAGAGGGCCAGGCGAAATGGTGGCGATAGACCATCTAGGGCCCTTACCAACCAGCGTTGGTGGGGTAAAACATATATTGGTAGTAATAGATAGCTTCTCGAAGTATGTTAAGTTATATGCAGTACGAAGTACCACAACAAGGAGCTCAAAGTTGAAGTTACTGCATTATTTTCAAGCAGTAGGGAAACCAAGCAAGATCCTTACCGATTTTGGAACTGCATTTACATCACGGCAATGGCGTACTTGGATCAGGTGTGAAGGAATCCAACACATACTGAGCCCAGTACGGCACCCGCAGGTGAATTTAGCAGAAAGAGTAAATAGAGAACTGAGAAGGATATTGCGGACCTACTGCTATGATAACCAATCGCATTGGCGGAAGTACCTGTCATACATAGAAGGAGTAATCAATGCTTTACCGCATGAAGCTACTGGATACACTCCAGATCAGATTCAGTTCGGGGTTGATCCAGAATATGGGTGGCAGGGATTTGTACCAGACGTTTGTAAAAATGTAGTAACGGAAACACAACAGCAGCGTGTGCAGAAGGCATACGACAGAATGAGAAGGACAGGAGAGCTCAGGGCTGAGAAATTAAATAGAAAGATGAAGCAGACGGAATTGAAATGTGGGGACAAAGTACTGGTAACAAGGGTAAATAGATCTAACTTGAGCCGTCAAGAAACCGAGAAGATGCTATTAATTTACCAGGGTCCATATGTAGTGGCTAGACGATTGGGGGCAAAAACTTATGAAATAGCAAACTTGGAAACAGGGAAAATAAGGGGGATCTATGACATCAAAGACATAAAGATATTTAAAGAATAAAGGATAATAAGGCAAGGTAAAAAAAAAAAAAAAAAAAAAAAAAAAAAATGATCCATCAGTGACATAGGGAGTAACGGTTAAGTAATAAAAATAAAAATGTAAAATAAATCTAAGTAGTAGATTAAAGCAGTAACATAATCCAAATACATAGGACAAATAATATAAAATCAGTATTAAATGTGAAAGAAAAAGCCATATGTTAAATGAACGGGATTCATTGAATTTATTAAAGTAAAGGTTGTGTTAAACAACAATGAATGTGTAAAATAAGGATTACAATATACAATATTGTATAGTTAATATAAACTTGAAATAAGATTAAATAAAAAAGAATGTGACTAAGGACAGGAGTAATAAATGAGTAAATAGCATGTGAAGTGACTAATGTGACAATGATATATATGAGTGAAAGGGACAGGAGAGTAAATTGTGAACTTTAGTAAAATTAATTAAGTTATGAAGATGAATAGGAATAGTAGATTAATGAAAGGAATATGAAAATTTTAATATAAACTAGTATAAGTGTTAATGTTACTTTTCACAAATATGTTATTAATTATGTTTATCTGTTTCAAG
The DNA here is from genome assembly GCA_036971475.1 of Prosapia bicincta. Taxonomy (NCBI): domain Eukaryota; kingdom Metazoa; phylum Arthropoda; class Insecta; order Hemiptera; family Cercopidae; genus Prosapia; species Prosapia bicincta. The sequence continues at coordinate 80,918,575 of JBAIZL010000002.1, read as the reverse complement.
GGAGAGAAGAACCAAAATTTTCATATATTTAAAAAGGGGGGAATTTTGCAGCGGCCAGAATGTCCGATGCAAAGAATCTGGGTAATTGTACAGAATACCAGAATCAAACCTAACCGGGTTAAATAATTGACTAAATTTATATATAAAAATTTTAAAACATTATAATAATAATAATATTAAAACTA